>OZ026625.1:23846283-23968783 GCA_964020975.1 Hermodice carunculata
AAAATTCAAGAGAAAAGTAGCTACAGAGAATGGAATAAGGCATAAGCCTAGAGGACTTGAATCACTAGGTGTCACCACTGGTCAAGATAGGGCGATCACCTGACACCACCTGCCATATCTAACCACTCAGGTTGAAGTATCTGATACCTCTTGATCAGTGGTGACACCTAGGGATTGAAGTATTTTGTGTTTATGCCATTTTTACTGCTTGCTAGCTAGCAGTTTCCCTCAGGTGGGACACTGTTCCACACAGGTTCTACTGTATACCTACTTGTGAGCATGTCTTCTAATCCATTCTAACACAGGTTAACCTGGATATTGTGTTTCATTTAATTATATTATGCCTGGCGGTCTTGTTGGTTGCATAAAATCACAGTGAAACCTGCCAAAAAAATCACATGCTTCTTTAATTTATTCAGATTAGGTTTGCCACAACAATGAACAATTTTCATACACAGTGAAGTTTTTAGCAGATTTGAGTGAACTTTGAAACATATATTTGATAGAATCAAGTGTATATTTGGTCAAATGCAATTGCCTTGGAAGGTCGAGCATGTGGCCATCGACAAGTAAACTCGTTGCATTTCTTGAAGAATACACATGTATATCTCTCAGCAATGAATTAAAGTAAAACCTAAACCAAATAGAAGAATGACAAGGTTTCACTGTAAAAGATCACGTTTATGTGACATATTGCTATGGTGTTTACTTCACTTTCACAGTGCCTGAATTGCACCAAGATGTATCCAATACTTAACTATCATTTCTATTTTCAAATTGTCCTTTTGTTCCATGGAGTACATATTGCATTTGTGCACTATATTTCCTGCCATTTACGTACATGGATGCAATTTTGTCAGTCAATGTGTCAACACTACTGTTATTTCACAGTGACAGTCAATATCAAACTGAGCCACGGTTGTTCTGTGATGTTTTACTTTCACTATATACACAATTGGTTAAATATTGTTTCACTTTCAGTACTTGTATTGACTTATACACAGTTGTGTTCTTTTGCTGTTTCGCTTTCCATATCATCCTACAGGTTGCAATGAGCTGTACGTTCCACATGATCGTGTGCTGCTGTGCGATTGTAGTGATAGCTGTTTCACTTTCAGTATTTGTAGTACTATTGACCCATATGCAGTTGCTGTTTCTCTTTCCATATCCCTGCTGATTATGTGATGTCTCCTTTTGCTTCATATCAACATCTAAATGTATGTTCATAGCTGTCATTTTTTCTGTAATGCCGGTTATATTTATGTTGACAAACAAACTTATAGTATGTTCTTATGTTATGGACACTGACTTGTGGTAAATGATATTGGTAAACATTCTTGTCTTTTTTTTGCATGATATATCAGTGTGTCCTCAAATTGCATCCATCAATTCATACATCCTCAAAGTAGCATGTCAGTACATCTCAAATTAACAGTATCACCTTACACATGGAATATCCTGCAAATTATTCAATGCATATTATGCAAATGATGCCACATATGTTAATCATGTCATTTGCATATTGATACAAAATGACTTCATTTGCATATGTTGTTTGCATGTTACAAACAGCAAATTTGGTGATTTAGGGTTAAAGAAGGAGCTCTGTGGGAGTAAATAAGAGAGCTTGTGTATGAGAGAGTTGCCAATGGCAGAAATATTTCTCATTTGGCATCATCTACACTTGGGAGAATTTGGAGGTAGAAATAGCTAACTGAGGTCAACATTTTACTGTTGATACAAGCATTTCTGAGTAGGAAAAATGTCAGTATTGTGCGAGTAGTTTACATATTAAAATGACTGGAGGGGACAAGAGAGGAAAATGACAGATCTTGGACTGAGTGGTTTGCCAGGGGCTATTAGCTTAAGAAGCAAATGTCACCGAGTTTAGCTAGGCACAAACTGAGAGGAGTGTGTATTGATACACATTCAACAAATGATTTATGTATCTTTTGTGGTTATATGACAACCCAGGCAAACCCTGTGGTTTTCAGCCAAATTCTTTTCCGAATTCTACCAATTCAGAGTGCAAACAATGTAAGGCGAGTGGCTTTGATATGTGTTGGCTTATAGATTAATCCCATCACACTTTGTGGCCTCTGTCGCGTCACTAAACATGATGGAGTCTCTGTTGCATACATTCCACAAGGGATATACGACTGAGCAATTATAAGTTTACAGCTGGGGCACGAGGGCACAACTTCAAAGCTAGCATTGTGTTGTGCTGAAAACAATATGGTAAGGGGAGTCACAGGCAGGGAGCAGCCAGTATCAGTATGTCAACTAATAACACACAGGCAGGGAGCAGCCAGTATCAGTATGTCAACTAATAACACACAGGCAGGGAGCAGCTAGTATCAGTAGGTCAACTAATAACACACGGGCAGGGAGCAGCCAGTATCAGTATGTCAACTAATAACACACAGGCTGGGAGCAGCCAGTATCAGTATGTCAACTAATAACACATGGGCAGGGAGCAGCCAGTATCAGTATGTCAACTAATAACACATGGGCAGGGAGCAGCCAGTATCTCTATGTCAACTAATAACACATGGGCAGGGAGCAGCCAGTTTCTCTATGTCAACTAATAACACACAGACAGTGAGCAGCCAGTATCCCTATGTCAACTAATAACACACAGGCAGGGAGCAGCTAGTATCCCTATATTAACTAATAACACACAGACAGTGAGCAGCCAGTATCCCTATGTCAACTAATAACACACAGGCAGGGAGCAGCTACTATCCCTATATTAACTAATAACACACAGGCGGGGAGCAGCTAGTATCCCTATATCAATTAATAACACACAGGCGGGGAGCAGCCAGCATCCCTGTGTCAACTAATAACACAGGCAGGGAGCAGCCAGTATCCCTATTTCAACTAATAACACACAGCCAGGGAGCGGCCAGTTTCTCTATGTCAACTAATAACACACACGTAGGGAGCAGCCAATATCGCTATGTCAACTAATAACACACAGGCGGGGAGCAGCCAGTATCCCTGTGTCAACTAATAACACACAGCAGTAAATTCTTCTCCTCAGCTAGTAACAGAGCAGCAAAGATCTCTTATGCTAAATGGTAACAGCAGCAGCAGGTATATCTGTGCAGGAAAAAACAAAGCAGTCAGTATCTATATGTTAATTGATAACAGGGAGCAGTCAGTATCAACATGTTGTTAACTAAAAGCAGAGTGGTTAATTCTTTCTTTATGTGTGACAGATACCAGCATCTGTATTACCTATAAAGCATTCCATGCTCCTACTACAGGGACATCTGCAGTATGGCTTACCAGGCACAGCAAACAGTAACTATACACTACAGACATGTACCAGCTTCAAAAAGCAATTACACAAGGAATATGTACCACCTTTAAAAAAGCATTTATACAAGGAATATATACCACCTTCAAAAAACAATTATACAAAGAATATATACCACCTTCAAAAAATAGTTATGTAAAGAATATGTACCACCTAAAAAAAAGCAATTACACAAGGCATATGTACCAGCTTCAAAAAAAGCAATTATACAAGGAGTATGTACCAGCTTCAAAAAGCAATTATACAAGGCATATGTATCAGCTTCAAAAAGTAATTATACAAGGAGTATGTACCACCTTCAAAAAGCAATTACACATGGCACATGTACCACCTTCAAAAAGCAATTACATAAGATGTGTGTACTCCGTGCAAAAAGCAATTACACAAGGCATATATACCACCTCTGTATGGAAAGAGTTAAAAGCAGGCTTCATCATGATCACATTTGAATCCTTGATTATAGATATGAGTAACTTGTTTGCTCTGAGTGAGTCTGGTACCTGTGTTTGCCATAATTATAGGATCAGTTCTGAGACTGGTCATAATAATGGTAATTTAGTCTGGGCACCTTTTGGTCTGAAAAGGTCATCTCCTTCTGTAAGCTGGTTTATGCTTATGCATATGTACAGTTAGATGAAATATACATCAAATGAGTTTCCCAGCCACAGTCGATACATGGGAAGAGGATTTTCGTCTTATTTTCTTTGAACATAAATATCTTTCCATAAAGGTCATGTAACCTTTACATTTGTCACTGGAGACATTCAACAGCTTTCCTCAGAGCACTCCATATGTCAAGTACATACATGTATGGCCGGAGCTCACATTGGAACCCTCTTAATGGAGGATCATATCTTAATGAAAACTATTGACTGACAATTTAGGAATCATAGGATCATATTTTCCTGGAAGCTTTTGACTGTCAATTTAAGAATCAATTTCCATTTCCTAATTAAGATGATGACCTCATGTTTGTACATGTATGGTAAACCTCTTTGCAATTATCACTGAGCAAAAAAGAACTTGCCACCCTTAGCTTGGCCTTTACAACAGTTACATGTATGACCATTGATGACACAGGTCCTGCAGACTTGCTATTTATCCTGATATCCCAGAATCTGCTGTTTGTTTATTAAAATACAGACAATCCAGAAGGAGCCATGAATTGTACCTTACTAAAGTATACAGTGAAAACTCATTGCTGTAAATTGCTTTGATTTCGCTGTGTTCTTATTTTCGGTTATTTCGCTGATGGTACAAAACCATGAAAATAAAAATGCAGTGAAATAGTATTTTAACATTGTTTGAATAGGAATTCTGTCCAAAACAGTGAAATTAAAATTACAATGAAATATCAAAAATACAAAAACCATGAAAATTTATACACACGAAAATAAAGCAATTTACGGTATAACTACGCTCAGATGTTTACATATTTACTTTAGTTAGCAACTAACCTTTCTAGGGAAAAAAGGTGTGTTTCTGTGTTATTTGATTCAGTCATCTGAAACATTTACAGGGAACAGATGGTGTCATTAGAATGAGCTTTCACTGTAAGTTGAAATTGACTCCATCACATTTTCACCAGGTGTACACACTATAATAGCACACACAAAGAGAGCAAATCAAGCAACATTTTCAAATGTGGTCCTCGGAAGGACCTAGAAGGTTCTATTTTGTAATCGGACAAGAATTTAAATGTAAATTAAATATTAATTTCCAACTGACCATGTGAAGTACTCATCAAGATGAGAGCACAGACATCACAAATGGATGTTTTTGTTATATGAGGCAGTTTGAGATAATTATTTCAATCAAGCATCAACCCTTTTCTGGTCAGAATGAGACTTAATTGAGTCTATAACTTTCCTTGGCATGGGGTGGGTGCAATGGCTGGGGGCGGGAGGTGGTTGTACTCCATTAGTGCTGATACAGGGTATGTGCCACTGTGAAGGCCCTTCTTTCTGCAAAATTTCCCTAACAAAGGTCTGGTATTTGCCAAAAATTCCCTAAAACGGATATTTTTTATTTTTTTTCTCAAAATTGGAAAAAAATTTCCTGAGGTCAAAATTTTCTTTGTAGAGCAGTTTTCACACCAATTTGGGACCATATATTCTACTATTTCGGTTAAAAAATTTCCCCAAACTAAGGTATCATTTTTTTGTGAGAAAGTGCCCTATGACAAAGGGTGGGTTTTTGAAAGGTCAAGCCACACACACCCACCAAAAATTTTTGGGAAGAAGGGAAAGGCGGCAATTGGAGAGGGAGGATGGTCTTTTGCAGCGGTCTGCGGCCACCACCAGCTCTTGGCAGCAATCGCCGCCCACAATTCGACCTGTAATGCAGCCTTTGCAGGAATGGGCAGAACTGAACCACCAGTGGCCATCCATTCATCGTCGCCTGCTGACACTGAGAAGCTCAATTAAAGAATCCCAGGGGTCATTGGTTTGTTTCAGATATAAGCTACATGTATATGACAGATATAGGTGCTTGTGCATGAAGGGGAAGTTAAAATACAAGTCAATAATATGTACATATATGTAATGTGTGTGTATTGTGTTTGTTCAATGGCTACACTCAGTACTAATGCAAAAATTCTTGAGTATGACGGAGGTTTTGTGGGATTCGACAAACCAAGTTCCCCTTACTTTTGCACTGTGTTGTGTTGCTTCTTTTGCAACTTTATGTGAAAATACATGACCATGGGCTTTTTTTTTTTCATACCTGGAAATTTTCTCACCCACGTGATATATCATGATGCATGGTTATTATCAATGTTCCTGGACCACAACATCTCCGGAACTGGATGAGGCCGGCTTATGATATCTCCCGTACACATGTGAGCAGAGTAGCCCTCATCCTTTGCAGTGATGGGTGGGTAAGAAACACGAGATGTGAACAAAAATGTCTCCACAACAACTACATTCTTCAGAAGAGTCTGTCCTGCTCTTCATGAGGACACTTGTTGATCACAGTCCAGTGTGTTCTTATCACTTGTGTGTCCGCCATTGCCAGCTCCTGAAACCAAATATTGTGTACTTCACCAAAGTAATACCTCATGCCTGTTTTTATGTTCATCGATTTAAGGAACTCCTTGTCCATACTATTGTAAGCTTGATATTAAAAAAGGGTGAGAAAATTGTCAGGTTTCAAAAAATAAAGGTAGGTTATAGTGAGCAGAATAAACCACGTGGAATTATTTAAAAAGTTTATAGAATTGAAGGTAAAAGCACTTAAACTTGAACACAGCCCTATACTACAGAGCTCTCAGCATGACTACTTGCACCTGTTTGAAAAGCGGAAAGCCACCAGGATTGCTTGGAATTGAGGACAAAATAAAGAATTCATTCTAATGAGATTTTTTTAATCAATGATTTGTGAAATACCTACCGATTTCATTCGAATAGTAACACATGCCCAAATAACTGCACAACCCCTACTTTGATCCAGGTGGTCTTTTATAAAAATCCATAGTCATGTATTTTCACATAAATTTGCTTAAGAAACAAAGCAACATTAACAGCACAAAAGCAAAGGTACAAGTAATTCACTTGTTGAACCTGGCAAAAACTTGGTCAGACTTGAGAGTCTTTGTATTACTGCAGGGTGCTACCATTGGAATGAATACAGTATTTTTTCACACACACATTGTGTGCATATATGTGTGTGTATCTATATATGTATGAGATGCTCAGTCTTGGATATTTAGAAGTTTTATAAACCAAAAAATCTAAAAATACATCCAAATCATTTTCCATATTTTTTAGGAAGAACTGGAAACGCTACCTAGATGACTGTTTCATAATGCGGACTAAGTCACTGTCAGATTTACATGATTTTCATCAAATTTTCAAATCAGATAGAACTGAGTATTCAATATGAAATGAAAAATAGTGAAAGTGAACCAGAATTTCTGGACTTAAAAGTTTATCAAAATGAGGGAAAGATTTCATTGGGTATATATTACAAGAATACAGATACTCATCAGTATGTACCATTTAATTCATGTAACCCACGGCATACTAAGACAAATACTCTGTATAATCAGGCAAAAAAGACTTGCACAGTAGTAGAAGATAGAAATAGAAAAGCGGCACGCCCGAATGAACTGCGATATTTTCTAAATGCCAGGGGCTACCCTGATTCGTTCAATTCAAGGGGTATACAGCGAGCTTTAAGTGAAAGACAACAATCACCATGAAAATCCTGTAAAAATTTCGAAGGGAATGACAAAAATTCTGTCATGATTTCAACATACAATCCTGACAAATGTAGGGATAATGCCACAAATACGTGAAACCCTTAAAATTTTGGAAATGGATCCCTCACTTGGAGAAACATTTATAAATCTAGATTTCATTTCAAAGCCAAATTAAGACAGCCTTGCAATTTAAAACAAATTCTAACGAGAGCAAACTTTGAGTCAAGAAACAGAGCAAAAAATGTGGTCTTCCTCATTGTAAGAACTGTATCAATATGATAGTCACTGACACAATATTGCTGGATACAACCGGGAAGCTACCAAATTTTCAAATTATAACAGGAATGGATTGTTTAAGTAAACATTTTGTTTATGCAATATATGTGTAGGGGACGTAATGAGATCTACATAGGATCTACAGGCAACGAAATATGCAGGCACGTGACGGTGCACAGACAACAACAACTACGGGTGCCTGAGACATGGCAAATTCAGCTCAGTGACATGTTGATAAATATTCTAACCTTGTGCCTATAAACTCTTTGTATGCCCAATATAATAGATCCCAAATGATTCAGACGTTGGCAGCAAAAAGGATTTGTGTTACAACATAAATATAGGCCTGGGCTAAGTGGTGTAATTTATTAACTATTCATATGTAGAAGGCCTCATCTAGGACAAATTTGGCCAAATTTTCCATACGGAGTCGTTTAATATTAATTGACATCATGTAATACACCTAAATCAGTGAGATAATAAATGAACCTTATAGTATGCCCTTATGCTAATTAGGCCTAATACAGTGTTGCCAACCTGCCAAACTTAAAATCCGGGAGATAAAAAGTAAAATTAAGGGAGATTGATAAATTAATATGAAATATTGAAGGTAAATATTGATGAAATTCCGGGAGGTGACTCAAAATTGTCAAAAAATCCACACTGTTTCAAGAATTTTCAGCATAACATTCCGGGAGTCTCCCAGGAAATCTGGGAGGGTGGGCAACACTGCTAATAAATTCCACGTTAACAACAGAAACTAACGTAAACATTGTCCCGCACTGAACATTATTTCTACATGTATGCGTTACGGAGCTTGACAATGCATTAAAATGCCAAAACTGGTCACGTCTGAAAGGCAAAAAATGCTTTAAGACTCATATACACATTATTGACTTTGTATTTTCACTCCCCTCTTCCCACAAGTGTATACATTTATACACATAGCTTACATCTGAACAAACAAATGCTCCTGGGCTGCTTTGAGTTTCTCAGCAGTGGTACATGTAGGGGGCACTGAGCGACCACTTTCAGTCCACTACCGCCATCTGCAAAGGCTGCATTACAGGTAAAAGTGTGGGTGGTGATCACCATTAGTGCAGCTGGTGGCCATAGACCACTGTAGAAGGCTGTCCTTTCCCGCCGATTACCTCCAAAATGTCTGAATGCTGTTGAATGGTGTGTCTAGTGATTATATGTGCAAGTCTCAGAAATGTTCTTGTGTGCTGATGCTGAAGAGGGGCCATTGTTTGTACAGCAGGCTTGTACAAGCTGAGCAAAGTGGATGTAGAGTGGAGATCAGCAAGTGTAAAATCTACATTCACAGTGAAAGTTTGGACTGATAAAGTTTTTACCCTAGACGCATAAAGTGCCGAGGATATCTCAAAAAAATATTCACCGTAGCTGTGCCAGATTTTTGTCACAGAAGGACCTTATGATGGACAAGGTTCCTGTGGCTAACCAGCATCCTCTGATTATTTTTAAACTTTTTATGAAACTTTTAATATATTTATCTGAAGGCTGGCTGAGCTGCCTCAACCCTGACAATGTTAACACGATATCTGAAAAAATATTGACCGCAGCTTTACCAAAGTTAAGTCATTAAGTCATGTGGTTACTAAGGGAGCGGTTTATTTTGTGAACCCTCCATCATCACAAGCACACTTTCTCCTCCCTGTCATTCAAACGTGTGTTTTATGGGAATTAAGTTTTTGATTAGTACCCTATTTAAGCAAACATTATGGATAAAATTACTGTTTGTAAGGGATAGGGTAACATTTCATTTTGCAAGTCTTAACTCTTATAGCACTGATTTAAGACTGAGTCAACAACTTTCCTCAGGACACTTTGCACGCATTGTACACCAAGTGTCCTCAGGAAAGCTGTTGACTAAGACTACTGTTTGCTTTAGACTAGGCTTGCTGGTATTTGAATGAATGGTATCTTCATAAAGAATTTGAATCATTTAACCGTTATATGTTTAACAGTAATGAGAAAACAACTGTAGCAGTGCATGATTAGCACTTTAGGGGTTAAAATCCTAGATGCACATTTTGGTCATGTGATCAAAAGGGTTATGAAAAATAAGGATATTTTGAGTCTGGCCGGAACTGTATCTGCTGTGGCATTGAAATTTTGTAAGTAGGCACAGGTATATAATTGTACATGGGACCCTACTCACAGCTGGGGCTAGCTGTTGGTAGCTAGTATCAAGTATGTGTAGGCTGTGCTAATTCCAGCATATTGGCACACTGTTCATAAATCCAGGGAAGTCCAATTTGGAAAAAAAAAAAATGTTTTTATAATAGGGACATATCCTTTCTGTTTGGTGAAGTGCTGCCTGGAATTTTATCAATCACATTAGTGACAGTACATGTACATGTATCTGCTTACAAAGAGTGGGCTGGGTCGTGCCAGTCACAGCTGGCCACAAAATTAAAACTGTGGGTCTTTTCACGAAACCGAGACGTTGTCTTTAGGGGGCCCAGGTGTGTACAGGAATAGGGTCCTGGAAATAGAATGACGATAGAGCACAGGCGGGGGGGGGGGGAGAAAGTCTTTTTATAGCGTGCAGAAAATGTAGGAGGTAACTGGTGCATTATGGGAGTTGATATTCACCTTACATGACACAGAAAGATGTAATTTACGATAATTGTAGCAAGACAGTGCACCAAAGAGAAATTCATTGCAATTATCAGGGGCGCAATTTATTCCAAACTAGGCAGAGGTTGTCTGCCTGTCCCCATTCTCAGGCCAGGAACGGTCTTAGACAGCCATCACTGCTGCACCTCGTCAACTTCTCCCCCAATCTATTTGACAGAAAAAAGGCACGAGCACCGCGCAAATAATGAGCGATTAAAGTGGTCATTGTGGAAGGATGCATCCTCGTACATTCCGCTGATCAGTCCCGAGTTGTGCTGTAGAAATACACGTGCAGCGCATTCAGACTAGAGATTGGAATCTGGCTTTAGTCTTGGATGAAGTCCATAGATATTCCACTACATGATTGGCTAATTTATTTTATATATGTTAAATGGTGCTTGCAAGTTTTTCATTCAGTGATAGAGCTTAGAATTGATCTTGTTTTCCCGACAACCAGAGCCCCTTAACGGCTGTCCTAATGAAGCCCAGCAGAAACGACTTACATGCAGGCAGGACTAGCACTCTATCAAAGCTTCTGTAGCATATATACTCTCAGGCTTCCCATTTATCAGTACAGTGAAACCTGTCTTGAAGACCACTTCTACAGACCACTGAATCATGGTCCCTCAAAAGGAGCATGCCTGGGATATAGATAGGGTGTTCTGGAAGACAAATGGACATGTCAGTAAGGTTAACTTGTAAATCTAGGGATTACTGCACAGCAAAACTTTTGATTTAAGAACACTATGTCAGGAGACCATCAGCTCATTAAGATCAGCGATACCAACCTCCACAAAACCATTTCACGGACAAATTACTGATGCTGTTAAGAACAGAGATTCACCCTTAAAGCGCTGATTTAAGATTGAGTCAACACCTTTCCTTTGGACACTATGCATACAATGTGTGCAAAGTGTCCCGAGAAAAGCTGTTGACTAAAGACTACTTTTTGCTTGAGACTAGGCTTGCTGGTATTTGAATGAAAGGTATTTTCACGAGGAATTTGAATCTTGTAACCATTATATGTTTAATGGTAATGTGAAAACAACTATAGCAGTGATTAGCACTACATTTATAAGGGTTAAAAACTGTTAGACTTGATGTCTATGCATGAGCATAAAACTTTCACTGTTAAAAACTATTGGAAATGGTCTAGTGTTGTAAATATCATCTGTACCTTTTTTCATACCAGAATGATACAATGTATATGCTGCCGGTCAACAGCTTTCCCAGGTGTACTGTATGGAAACACTGGATCCAGTGTGCAGAAGAAATTAAAGTTGTGGACTTGGAGGGTTTTGAGTAAATGGGTTCTCCTTGTTGAGTTTGGGATAGTTTGACATCTCTGCATGACCACTTTCTATTGTGATACTCCACATGTAAATTGTCAACCCTTAAAGTGCTAATCGTGGCTATAGTCATTTTCTTATTACCTTTAAACATATAATGGTTAAAAGATTCAAATTCCTCATGATGATACCTTTCATTCAAAAACCAGCAAGCCTAGTCTAAAGTCAAAAGTAGTCGTAGTCAACAGCTTTCCTCAGGACACTTTGCAGGCAAAGTGTCTCAAGGAAAGCTGTTGACTCAGTCTTAAATCAGTGCTTTTAGAGTTAAAAGCAGCATGGTTTCCCTCCTAACTGGCCACCAGAACTACACGAGAGGAGTGGTCCCATTAGAGAGGTGGCCTGTGTGGATGGTGATAACATAACAGAAGAGGCTGGCATACTGTATGAGAAGGTGGTTGATTGTAAGGATTGACCGTCCACATGGAGTGGCTCCACAGCAGCCTTCTATCTAAACGTCAATCTTCACAGAAAGACAAACAAACAAACAAACTTAAGTATTTTAGCTTTGGACCAGAGTATATTTCAAATTTCAACAAACTTGATAATGTCAATTGCAATTCAGCATATATCACTCAGTAAAACCTGACCTGAAAACACCCCTATTCATGGATGACCAAATTACGGTCTCCTGAACCAGGTGGTCTTTGAAGACAGGTGGTCACTCAAGACAGGGACAACTGTGTCTGTTTTGTAGACCAATGTCCACATTAATGTATAGTTTCAATGGGCCAAGCACTTTGCACAAATATACATCCACTGACACATAAATCCTTTGGCACAAACATCCATTGGCACCTGTCCTGCTGTCAGAGTTTATGAACGTGAATTGGGCCTTAGAATATCAGCCAGTTGACTGTCTTGTGACCAGGGGATTCTTTAACCCTTTACCCCTTGAATTGAGACTGAGTCAACAGCTTTCCTTGGTGTGGGCCATGCTATCTCGATAGGTCTTATCCACAATTCTTATACATATCATCTTTCATATTATTACAGGAAAAACTCATTATAATGACACCATCTGTTCCCTTAAAAATGTGTCAGATAACTGAATATGTCAGATAAGTGAGTCAAACAGAAAATAAACTTTTGCCTTTCAAAGCAAACTTGTGTCATTATAATGAATATGTAGGGTATATGAATGTTGTTATACAGTGAAACCTGTTTTGAGAGACCACTCCTAGGGCAGGCTAAAAGTGGTCACATAAGGCAGGTGGTCTCTCAATGGAGGTGCAATAACATGGGAAAGATAGCAAAAGGGACTTTGGTAATATGGTCTTAAAAGGCAGGTGGTCTTTTATTACAGTGGTCTCTCAAAACAGGTTTCACTGTATTACATGTATATATATATATATATATATATATATATATATATATATATATATATATATATATATATATATATATATGTATATATATATATACACACACAAACAGAAGGAGCAGTGTGCCTCATTCTGAATTAAAAAATTGCAATCCAATCTCTACACTCCACAACCAATCCAGTCACTGCCTACGTCAAAACCTATACATTGACTCATTCCACCCTAATGACTCTTTTTCCCGCTAATATCTAAATATCTTCTGCTAATTGTATTTTACTAATTAAGGGATTTTTTTTTTCAATTTTTTTTTATGAAACTTGCATGGAAGATCATTCCTAATAATATGCCCATGGTCAACAGCTTTCCTTGGCATGATCTGGGCTCAATGCACCCAGAACATGCCAAGGAAGCTGTTGACTTGGTTTTCTATCAGGGTAGAATGAGTTAATTAATATTTTATGATGTTTGAGTCAAAATTTTGAAAATTCAAGGTTTCAACAGCCAAATGAAATTATAAAGGGGTAACCAGCAGGAAACCATTAATCAGGTTTCACAGCCTTAAATATCATGAAATAAGTAAAAAGCATTGCATGGAGAAAATGCCATGTGACCACAAGCCAGTTTTGGCCAGTTTGGGGGGGGGGGGGGGGGAAAGGTTGGTTTGCATAACTCACAGGATTTGATGAGGTAGTTGTGATGCAATTTGTTACGTGGACTTAAATGTTATGTACCAGGATCCGACTAAACTCCTAATGTTTTTTATGTCAGAGAAGGTTCAGTGACAGACGTTTGATGAGAAGAATCGCTATATCTATGAAGCTGCTACACAAATAACAGCACCAATGTGCTCAAAAGTTTTTGTAACTTCTAGTTATCAGCGCTACCTTAGAAAGGAGTCAGGGACAGATGCTTGAGGATTAAAGTTGCATTTAACTATGATGCCGCCACAATGCTGGATGTATATTAGTTTGTAAAACCTCTTTCTGGTCATTGAATACTGTTCTGCTTTACAGAAACTAAAGCCATAAATTTTGATTGAGAGGGTATGTATATGTACATGCATATGTTATGCTCTACCCATGTATCGGCATGTGTGGCCTGTCATGAGGGATTTCACTCCACAATAAAAGCACATGTAAAGAACACCTTGCTCTATCCTAAGTTCAACTGGACATCCTGCTATAGCTTCACTTAAGTTTGATGGCACTGTTTAATGTTGCTGTACATTTGTACAGGTTCATTACTGGTGCCAGTGGCATAATAAACCTGCACAGCTGATCAATGCAGATTGAAATCTGCTCCGTCAGAAGAACTAACAAGGTCTCCATACCAGTACGTGATTTTTGAGCAGATTTACCACGTATCTTTTGAAGGTTGCGTGTTCAAATACTTGATGTGAACAGCATTCATTCGAGTTCCAACATAGCTTGTTAAAAGTCAGTAATTTATTACGTTGCCTGGCAGATCCTTTTGCAGTGACCATAAGAGTATGTAATAGTAGTAGTAGTAGTAGTAGAAGTTGTAGTAAACTTTCCTACTACTACTACTACTACTATACTGAGAGAGAGAGAGAACTTGATCATATATTTCATACTTACATATTAGCATTTTTTGTTAAACTTTCTCTTTCAAAAATGTCATCTTCAACTTTTTAGCTTACTGAGTTGAATATCAGAAGATACTTGTATGCTTGAACTTTGAAAAAAATCCTTGGAGCAAAAAAAGAGAAGATAAAGTTAGCATCATATGAGACCTCTGTTGGAGCCTTTGATTGTAGATTCTGATCGGAAGAGTCAACAGAGCAAGCATTAATTAACCCTTAAAGAGCTTATCATGTCTCTCTGCCTTATTCCCTCCAGTAACATTGCCCACGATAAAAGAATATGGTATCTACAGATGCTGTTCTGCTTCCTGAAATATATACACGTACGGTACAATTGCTGAGATCGTTTTTTGGAAATGCTATTCTGTTTTATAGGGATATCTGTCGAATTTCTTAAATGTGTTGATGTATACCTTGTACAAATAGAGCCCATGCAGATATGGCATGTTGGCAACAGTTTTTGGAGCATTTCAATGGCCATGCAATGTTCTTAGAGGAGAATTGGATCACAAGTCACACTCCATTGCACTCTACACAGATGCTGCTGCATCATGTGGGTTTGGAAGCATATTTCAGTCTTGAGGGCTTCACGCTAGGTTTCCCAAGTAATGGGACTGGTTCAGCATCACTTTCCTCAAACTAGTGCCTATCATGGTTGCTCAATATGTTTGGGGGGACTGAATGAGGAATCATTCTATAATTTTGATGACAGATAACGAAATTCTGGTTGCAATCAGAAGTAAACCGTCTGTACAGATGCTGTCATCATGAAAGGCATCTGCAAGCTAGTAATAGCATGCCTGAAGTTCAACATTAGAATTTTAGCCCAGCACGTCCTGGGCATCCTGAATGCAAGAGCAGATGCACTATTGCAAGGTTTGATTACAAAATTCAAAATTCTTCCACAGAGCCAAGAAGAAGCTACCCCTATACCAGAGGACCTGAAACAGGAGAACTTTTTGACACACTAAAGATGCTTATAGTTTCCTCACTCCCTACCCCCCCCCCCCCCCATGGCAATGCTCTAAAAAAAAGGTCTGGGAATCTTGTTACAATTTCTGCCAGTATTACAAGTTGGGTGCCTCATGTCCTCTCAGTGTGGCCACAGTCGCACTGTATGTAGCCTTTCTTTATGATAAAAACTATACAAACATATTTAGCGGCAACAAGTTACGTGCACAAAATTCAGGACTTTAGTGACCTACCGGAGATTCCTTTATCCAAATGTTGATAGCAGGTGCTAACAGGTGGAGACCACCTTTGGACATGCATCTGCCCCTTATAGCTGGGTATAGGCGCAGTGTATTGGGGGGCGAAGCTACTGGAGGGCCCCGACTGTTGGCCCCGTCCAACAGTCGGGGGCCCTCCAGTCGCTTCGCCCTCCAACACACTGTGCCTATACCCTGCTGCCCCCTCGAAGGCCACGTATTTGTGGCTACTACCCATTACTGCTCCCTTCCTGCATAGACTCCTACATGCCGCAGAAAATCAGTTCACAGGTTACAACCAATTTTATGCCAAGCAATGTTGGCGTTTGCTTTTCACACATATATACGCAAGGATTGGTGAACTGGCAACAACCAGTCAAACTGAATTGGGGAATGTACTAAAGCTGGATGATGTATCCAGTATTTACAGGCGCCAGAGGACCTACGAAACCAAGGTATGATTTTTCTCACTTGAATACAACCTAACGGATCAGCCCCATTTTATCAGCTTTGGAACACAACCAGGGCTGTACTGTCCTCTGATGTTATTTTCTACAATGCAGATGCTGCTCACCTGGCAGTTTATTCCATGTGGTCACAGAGGTCCTGGTCATGCGTAACTCCTTCAATTCAGACCTTCAGTTATGTCTAAGGTTTTGCAACTTAGATAGCAGAAACTATAAAGGTCACAGCTTCAGGATAGCTAGGAGCAGGATCCTGGGATGCACAAAATGGGGTCCCAGGCAGTCAAATAAGGCTAAAGGGACCCTGGAAGTCTGGTGCATCTTAAAGAAGTACATCAGGGTGTCAACCAATTAAAACACAGGTTCCCAAGAACAGGGGAGCTAAGGCACAAAACTTGCGACATTATAAATACCCACCAATTGGCTGATTCCAGACTTGTAACTGGAGCACAAGGGTGATCTCGAACTTGCCGGTCTTGGTGATCCAGTACGATTGGTTATGAGTGTTTATAATGCTGATCCATGTCACAGTCTAACTACACAAGGGGCTGTAGCCAGGTATCACATTAGGCTTACAAATAAGTTTTTCAAACAGCGCCTGGTGCAATACTTTAGCCTAACTCAACAATAAAGTGTATGGATACATGTGGACACTAGTCAGCCATGGGCCAGCAAGGGCTAAGCTCCGTGGCACCTCCCTTATTCTGTGTGCCAAATGGTTCAACAGCAAGATATGCTGTCAAATGGACCTCCAAAGGCTAGGCCTCCATACTTGTCTGCTACCTATTCTTTTGGATGGAAGGTTTTCTGGGAGCATATACAGCAGAAGCGGACTTCCCCAACAGGTCAGGGGGCCTGGAGATTTCAAAACAATCTTATGGGACATCAATCTTAAAAAATTGTTCTTTTTGCCATTGACAAGCGACAGTGGAACCATCTGTATAGTGTTCATACATTAAGTAGCCACCACTATAGGTGGTCAACCATGGGCAGACAAGCTTTAACCACCATGCTACTGGCATGGTGGGGGCAACCACTATTTATATAAGATTAATCATGGTTTCTTGTGTGCCAAGTGACAGTAGAAGTGAGTTTATACATACAGTGGAATCCCCCGATTAAGTCCATCCAAGGAACTAAAAAATTTGGTCTTAATAGGGGAGTGGTCTTAATGGGGATATAATTTAATTAAGGAAAAACAAAAATGGGTCTGTAAATTGGTGGTCTTAATACAGAAATGGTCTCTTTATGGAGGTGGTCTTAATTGGAGATTCTAGTATATATGTTTATATATTACACATACAATATAGATGGTCCAGCTAAAGGCCAAGTGCCAATTTGTCCCATATAATAATATATAGCCTTGAGGTCAAAGGTCAAGGTAAAATCCTTATTGCATTTTCTGCTGACTCAGCAATTTTCAACTGTTGGCTTATACCTTCTTAATGATGCATTGTAGACCCAAGTTTACTATTATATAAATATTGCATGGTTGCCATGTGATATTGCTCCCCGAGGACTGATGATCTGCAATAGCACATGGTAACCATGCAATATTTGTTTTATAATATAAGCAAAGAGTGTGAAACCATCAAACAAAGACAGGTCTAACATTTGATAAATACTTTAATTGAACTATTAAATAACTAACAATTATAGCGGCACAAATTATCGTCTGCTAGTTCATGAGTTGTCCACACCCCCTGGTGGCAAAACACTGAACTGCTCATCGTGTACTATTGACATGTACTATGGCAAAATAGTGCACGTTTGCTATTCGGCTGTGGACCAATGAGATTACTGCTGCTTACCTAATTATAATAAGCTTATATTATAATAAATGATAATAGGAAAGTATATGGACTTTCAGTTTGTATGGTTTAGTTTAAACCTGGGTGACATTGAAAGGTCAAACTACATTACATTCCTGTTGATTACCATGTAAGTCAATGGGGATTGCAATGCTTATTCACATATAACTTCTCCAAAACAATTGGCCAGATTCTCTTCAAACTTGGTGGGATGTACATCAGACAGGTATCAGCTGTGTCCAAATGGTTATATTTCAATGATTTTTGGATTTTTGATGTGTTTTTTTTTTTTTTTGGGGGGGGGGGGGTAATTTTTATGTTCCTATTGATTACCATGTAAGTCCATGGGGTCTGCAATGGTAGTTCACATTTTGACTTCTTCAAAACCGTAAGCCAGATTCACTTGAAACTGGTACAGATACTCCATAGATTTTGGGAATTTTTTTCATATGAACGTGGATGACCTTCAGATCTTAGGTCAAGGTCACTATTATGCCTTGCAAAATAAATAGGATTCCCTGCCACATCTTCAAATGGGTATGATTGAAGTCCATCAAACTTTGTCATCATTTATCCAGGTGAGATTTCCCTTAAATTTGCTTAGAGGTGACCTTGAGGTCAAAGGTCAAGGTCAAACTTCCTGCAGAAGAATGGTGGCCCTCATATCTGGTAAGAGGTGCCTGCTGGGGGGATGCGTAATGTTTTTCGAAAAACTCGCTTCCAGTTTAACTCACAATTTTAATAAAATTGCGGCTAGCAGGTGCTATCCATTTTCTACCCTGGTTTGCTTTGGTAATCATTTATCTGCAAAGAAGTGGGCACAGTTTCATGGGACAAAAATGTTGGGCTCAGTCCGTTATGTATACGTAGGTGCTGTCCGTTGTGAACATGAAGTGGCTATACAAAGGCAGGAAAAGTGTAACTACATGTGGCTACACACAGACAGGAAGAGGATAGATACATGTTGTGGTAACATGAAGACAGGGAGAGGGAAGCTGCATGTAGTAGTAACATATTATAATGACAGGAAAAGGGTATCTACATGTAGTGGCAACATAAAGACAGGAGCAGGGTATCTACATGTAGTGGCAACATAAATACAGGGAGAGGGTATCTACATATAGTGGCAACATAAAGACAGGACCAGGGTATCTACATGTAGTGGCAACATAAAGACAGGAACATGGTATGTACATGTAGTGGCAACATAAATACAGGTAGAGGGTGGCTACATGTGGTGGTAACAAAGACAAGAACAGGGTATGCACATGTAGTGGCAACATAAAGACAGGGGGAGGGTAGCTACATGTAGTAATAACATAAAGACAGGGAGAGGGTAGCTACATCTAGTGGCAACATAATTAAGGACAGGAACAGGATAATCTACATGTAGTAGCAACATTAAGACAGGAACAGGGTATCTACATGTAGTGGTAACATAAAGACGGAGAGGGTAGCTACATGTAGTAGCTAAATGCACACAGAAAAAAGGGTATATCATGTGCATGCAGTGACTACACTAAGGCAGGACAAGTAGAGATGAATGTGCTTTTGCACACTGCATGAATATGGCATATTCATACATGTACTATCAAAACTAGTTGCCCCATTAACAGAGGCATGGTGATGGATTCGTTTTTAATACACAGGGTAGAGAAAGGGGTAACAGAATTCTGGTGGATGGGAGGGGGTGTCTATAATGGGGGACAACTGTAGTAATAGAGTAGACTGTATTTCCAGGCACTGGCAAGCCACACGGTAGATTCAATCAGTGTATCTCTCTGATCCATTCCTCTGCTGCAGTCTATCCCCAAGTCATTCTAAATTAAAGCCGTTTGACAACTAATCTTGAACTCAGCCCATGGGACTGATACCCCTGTACATATACACCACTGTGTGGTGGAATATTAAATGAGATTACTGGCAATATTTAGATTCTGTCCTGATAAAAAGAGCTTTCCTTCCAATACCAGCATATACCTAATCATCTGATTGAAGTTAGGTTGCATTGCCACCTAAGTCTTGCATTTGCTGATGTAAAGGTGGCAACTTGGATAGGACTGAATTACCATGTGGATACTGGAAACATGACTTACCAAAGTCTATGAAGAATATGATTTGCCATACAGGCAATAGAAACATGACTTACCAAGGTCTATGGGTAAAACTTATAGCCATAAAGACAATGGAAAAATGACTGAGGACCAATTCAAGGTCAAAGAACATGGCTTGCCATGCAGACAGTGGAAAGATGACTGACCAAGGTCTGTGAATATAACTTGCCATGGCGGCAATGACAGAATGACTGACCAGGGTCTGTGAATATAACTTGCCATGGAGGCAGTGGCAGAATGACTGACTAAGGTCTGAATATTACTGGCCATGCGAGCAATATAAAAATGACTGATGTGGGTCTATGAATATGACTTGCTGTGCATGCATTATAAAAATGACTGATGTGGGTCTATAAATATGACATGCCATGCAAGCAATATAAAAATAATATGAGGGTTTATGAATATGACTTGCCCTGCATGCAATATAAAAATGACTGATGGGGGTATATGAATATGACTTGCCATGCAAGGAGTATAAAAATGACTGATGAGGGTCTATGAATATGACTTGCCATGCAAGGAATATAAAAATGACTGATGAGGGTCTATGAATATGACTTGCCATGCAAGGAATATAAAAATGACTGATGAGGGTCTATGAATATGACTTGCCATGCAAGGAATATAAAAATGACTGATGAGGGTCTATGAATATGACTTCCTCTGAATGCAATATAAAAATGACTGATGGGGGTCTATGAATATGACTTGCCATGCAAGGAATATAAAAATGACTGATGAGGGTCTATGAATATGACTTCCTCTGCAAGCAATATAAAAATGACCGATGTGAGTCTATGAATATGACTTGCCATGCAAGGAATATAAAAATGACTGATGAGGGTCTATGAATGTGACTTGCCATGCAAGGAATATAAAAATGACTGATGAGGGTCTATGAATATGACTTCCTCTGAATGCAATATAAAAATGACTGATGGGGGTCTATGAATATGACTTGCCATGCAAGGAATATAAAAATGACTGATGAGGGTCTATGAATATGACTTCCTCTGCAAGCAATATAAAAATGACCGATGAGAGTCTATGAATATGACTTGCCATGCAAGCAATATAAAAATGACTGATGAGGGTCTATGAATATGACTTGCCATGCATACAGTGGAAATGTGACTAACCAAGGTTTTCAAATATGACTTGCCACACAGTAGAAAAATGAGTGACTAAGGTCTCGAACATGACTTGCCATGCAGGCGATATAAAAATGACTGATGAGGGTCCATGAATATGACTTGCCATGCATACAGTGGAAATGTGACTAACCAAGGTTTTCAAATATGACTTTCCATATAGGCAATCAAAAAGTGAGTGACCAGCATTGAAAAAATGAGTGACCACAGTGTCTATCTTCTTTGCATGAAAAATGTTAAATCATGTTACAAATACTGCATGTTGATGGATCAACTATAAAACTTCTTTGCCATTTGCAATTGCATTGGCTTTTTTTCCTTGCTGATTTCTGGTTATTTTTCATCCAATATTCATTATGTTTTCGCTGTAGTACACTGCATGCGCAGCCCTCCCCGGGCCTCGTCAGTACAATGCGCTTGACTCGTCTCCTGGGAAATGAATCTTTAGCACATGAAGGCTATCTATCTTAACCTTGAGCAATCCTTCATCTCCATTTATCATAAATAAGTGAGTGACCACCTCGTATTTACGATGCCACTGCTGCTAGTTTTTCATTCAACTAGAGGAAAGCTGCATACTAAAGTCTGCTGCTTCAGTGTTTCTGGGCATGCATTACCTAAACATGTGGGTTCTTTCTGGTTTCACAAACCTGGTGTAGAATTTTAGACAAAGTGTAGATTTAATCATGTAGTTTTTTTTTTTTTTTTTTTTTCATTTCTTACAAGAGATGATTCTCCCTGTGTGTAGCTGTCCAGATTAAAGGATGACTTTTATGTTCAGATGTATTGTAAAAAATATATTTGAGTTGCCAATATGCATATACATGTAGTCAGAATTTTTTTTTGCAATTTATCCATTAATATTATTACAGCTGTAATTACCAAGGAAAGTTATAAGATAGAGACTGGAGGATATTTTTGTGTGTATTTTTTATTTGTAAGTTTGATCCTGGTCTATACAGCATAGTTTGTGTCTGAAATAAAAACCGTCAACACATGATTTGTAGTCTTTTTTTGTCAGCCATTTCAAACTTGCAAGCTGTATGCATGATCACTAGATATAAAAGAAAAATGGCCATGTTGAGAATACGATTCACCTGACTGGCCTTCCTCGACCCTGTGACAGATGACTCCTCATGCTTCATATTTGGAGTCATCTGATGCTAGAACTCAGTCAGTCGGGTATATAGTACTCTCCATATGGCTAGTTTTATTATCGTCTGGCTCATAATGCTTCAGCTGTCATGACGATGCACCAGACAATTCAGAAGAACCTACAATTGGGACATTAACCAAACAACATAAAATGTTATATGGAATAAATTCATTAAACAATGGGCTTGAATTTTACTCGATGACAGACATCAGCCAGTCTGGAAAACTCAAATTGTGCCAGTGTCATTTTTGGCCCCGAAATAGCATGTTAGAGGAAGCCAGTCACAGGTGGCCAATAGAAGTGGCTATTGTGGCTGTGTTTTACCCATATGGCCACTTCGACACAGTCCACCATCAGATTTGCCATGCCCAGCGTACCTGATTTATATGCTTAATTGGCCAAGTGAATTGAATTGGTTGGCTTCTGTGATTTTGGACAAAAACACTTGCCTGACATTAGTGTGCATGTACATTTGTCAATTTTGGCTTGTCAACCGGTATTGTAAGGTGCTAATTTGTCTTGAGATTAGCCCATTCTGGTCTTCCTGTGTATACAACATATTCAGATACATGTACTGAACTTTCACTGTCTTTTGTGTCCACAACTTTTGGCCGTATTTTTTTGCTTTGGAAGTTAATATATGATAGTATCCACCCAACAAAAATGTAAGGGATTTTTCTTTTCTTTTCCACTAGTTTAAGAAAATGATACCCACATACATATATTGTACTTTAAAGCACACACCGAGGTGTAAGCTTAAGATTTAACTACAAATCCTAAAAAACTACATGGCACTTGTTATGATCACCGCACGCTTGCAGTCTGAGATGAAAGTATACATGGTATGTATGTGCACGATAGCACCTGACATTACCTTAATGTAGGGCAGGTTGACTATCTTTCATATTTACCAGGATCTGAGGCATTTAACCTGTTGCTATCAACCACGTTTACATTCAATTGACAAGCTAAAAAGGTTGACATTTTCATCAAATTTGATTGGAAATCCCTCTGCGATTTGCATTGTGGCGATGCCTGTGACCAAAATTTGATTCTTCCTGGAATTTAAAGACTGCATTGCCTTGCACAGGGAACCTTCATAGCCTAGAGGTATGGGTGATTAATGGTGTAATTAATCATGGTTCTTTTGTAGGCTCTCCCAGCCGCACGCCTGGGCCTACCTCTTCCACCTCTCTCCAGGAGATGGCATTTAATTTCCCACCGGAAAAGTTGACAGAGTCGGTGACAATGGTCCAGGTGCCAACACAAGCCCAGCGCCAACGCAGGCGGGCTTCGATGCAAGACGCCTTGGATCATACTAAGATTAACACAAGGCTTTACGATAGAATGGTAAGTATATGCAGCAGCTTAACCCATGTAAATCCAGAATAAAGCAAAACAGTACAGCTGTAGAAGGGATTTACAAATCTGAAACTTACGAGTTTCTAGTCTGTCAAGAAGAAAGGGATGCAAACAGATATAGTCCTTGTTTTACGTCAATGGGAATTCATGAGTAGTAATTGGCTCATAGCAACTTTTGTGCTAGCTGTGAATCCAGCTTGTTTCACCTTTTGTGTATTTGTATAATTCTTTTGATATTAAGAAGTTCCAGAAGTGGACTACAACATAGCTTCAGATAGATTGAAATAAAGAACAAAAAACACAAAATACTGTGAATATGACACATGAAGCAACCTCCCTGATGTGTTTTGGGTCTCCTGGGCCCTTCATCAGGGTAGGAGACCTATCTTCTGATACCAGTCAATCAGAACAGAGCATTGAGTGGCCACGAGAAATGACCAGAATGCCACAGAAACTATATGGGAACACGTGCCTGGGTGTTCCCTAAACCAGTGCCTGTGTAGCAAACTGATCGCAGATTTGCCTTCATGATTAACTCTCTCCCCCTTGAATTAAGTCTGAGTCAACAGCTTTCCTTGGCATGGGTTGGGCACTAAGTGCCCAACCCATGCCAAGGAAAGCTGTTGACCTGGGGCATGTGATCCTGATAAGTCTCATGCACATTTCTCAGTCAAATTGTTCTCATAACTGTTAAAATTAGTTGAAAACACTGAAGCAGACAACATTTAACCACCAGCCGGTTTTGGCCGGTTTGAATGGGGAAGGGTTAAAATTACATCATCAGCAAGGAGGAGTAAGCTCCCTTTCTTCAGGAAACATTTATAGAAAATAGACATAAAATTGAATTTTAACTCTTTAAGTGCCAAATTTTGGACTGAGTCAACAGCTTTGCTCGGTGCGCATTGTGCGCAATGCACGCGGAGAAAAGCTTTGACCTCGGATATTCTCTCTGGGACTAGAGGCATGCTGGTACTTGAATGAAAGGTCTTTTCATGAGAAATACGAATCTGAGATCCTAATAACAATTCAGACTAGTTTGACCTAAGACATAATTGACAGTGAAAGAGTTAAAATGACTGCTAAAAACCCATTATAAATGCCCTGAGCAAGGCTTGCTGTAACTCTTGGTCATTTTGGTGGTATGCTGCTGTAATCATCTGATCTGGAACTGTACAATATACTGTATGAGTGGAAATATTCCCGAGGTATTTAATTTCCCGAATTTTCCCGAATGGAACCCCTTGAGAAAATTAATTCCGGGAAACTATTGGCAATCGTACTTGGCTGCAGACTGTTACAGGCAGTTGTAAATTGGGACACCCCTGACACTGCATGTGTGAACAATCACGCAGCAAACTGTGACCACATGGTCTAAATCGTGCACTAGTATAACAAAGAAAAACAAGAAGATATGATGTTCAGGATTTTTATTAAACTAAACTGGGCGGTGAATGGCTTTGGTTATTCTTTTTCATCGCTCATTGCGATTTGGGAAAATCAAAACCGCGAAATGTTCATTTGGAACCAATCCGGGAAATTTTCAACTCGGGAATATTTCCACTTATATAGTATATGAGCAAAGTCCCTGTATATAAATAAATAAATTACTTGTGTGTGTATATATATACATATATATATATATATATATATATATATATATATATATATATATATATATATATATATATATATATATATATATATATATATATATATATATACATACATACATATACATTTTATATACATGTACATGTACATGTGATATATATATCAAGAATGATGAATATTATTCTTTACTCTGTCCAACTTCAACAGAACAAACATTATTACAACTAATATATTTAGAATGAATATTTATGTGTCTCAATAGGCATGAACAAGTCAGTCACTAGATTGACGTAAACTGATCATGATGAAATTAACAGCTCGACATATTAGCCCGCATACCTTGGCATGAGAAATGAGGAAGACTTCCTGGTGTTATAGCTGAGTATGGCCCTTACAACAGGCCAAATTCCTAGAACCAGACAAGCATATTAATCTCCCATCAAAATATCTGCCCCTGTCGTCGGACAAGCGTGATAATCGTCCATCATGATACAGGTGTCTTTATGGATTCACTAAAGGTGTGACCAACATTAAAGAGTACATATTTTGAACAGATGATGGATGCTTCTTAGATATGAAGCTCCATGCGTACTTGCAGAATATGACCATAACTTTTTGAAGCAGTAAATTATTTGCCAGTCGCTGGTTCTTGCAAGAGCCACACATTTTGCACTGTTTTGTGAATGGCCATGCCCATACAATACACTTTCTTTCTTGTTGAGTGATACAACGAAGGCATCACCGCAGTTAATATGAATATCCTGTATTAAAACTTTCCTGCTTGGAATAAGACTATGTCAACATATTTTCTTAATACTCTCTAGGTGCACTTACCTCATGCTAAGGAAAGATGCTGACCTAGAATATGCCTGGCCTGATAGCTCTGATCAGTACTTCTCATCTGAAGTGTTTGCTACATTATGAATAAGATAAAAATATTGAACCAGACAAGATTTTACATCGGGGTGCTTTTGGGTGATCTGAGCTGAAAAGGGTTAAAATGCACGCATGATATTGCCAAATAAACTGATGAGGTATATAGATTATTTTGACACACACATATAGGACCAAACTTCTGTGATTAAAATTGAGTCTTTTCTGTCGACGGGATTTTTAAAAGATGAGAAGACTAGGCAAGTGTTGATAAGAACAGATACACGGTGAAAATATAATTTTTGAAAGATAATGCAGTGACTTGGTGATGTAATGCAGTTGGCCAGCATGGAATTAGACTGAATATAATGGCATGACTTTTGAACTTTACGAGGGACAAATTACGTGGTGGAACAACATGTGTATCTTTTACCTGGCACACGAGATGTAGAATTATTCATATGTGAAAGCTGTAATTACCAGTCACTTGAACATGCCAATTTTATCACCATGGACAGGCAAATGAAAGACACTGCAAGGCGTTAGAACATGTGTTTACTAAGCAAGGACCCTGCAATACTGGCCCCCTCAATCACTTCACAAAGACAGCAGTCGCAAGGACATGCAAGTGTCTTAAGGAACAGAAAATTAAAAGTAACACCATACCATCAACATATTAATCATAGCACCATTTCCCCTGTTTGACAAAGATTTTAAAGAACATTCCCATACCACGCAGCGCTTAGGGCAGCTGGCCAAATGTGAGCATCACTAATCTGCATTTATTGGTGCCTTTATACACATATGTAACCTGACTACATCACATTGACATCATGAGTACATAAAGTGATTCAAATACAGCCCATGTTTATTTATTCCTGAGATATATATATCTCATAGATGTCATAAAAACTCTGATCTCAGACAAGGAAAGAAAGTTTTGGTGTTTTTTTTGCAAGGTTGTGATCACGGTAAAAAGTGACAAGATGAAAATTTCTCCCACATGAATTGGAATGAACCCAATTTAGAGAAGTTAATTGACACAAACAATTGGTGTAGTAGAACAAATAGGGTCTCTGTGTGTAACACAGCTGAAACCTCAATAGGCAGTGTTCTCTTTTTCTGTTCAATTTTTCGTATTTCCTGAAGGCAGCTGCATGGACCCCACTCCTGGAAAATATCAAAATTCCTCCACATAGTTCTTCCAAGTTCTGCAGCTTGAGCTGACTGTATTCGTTCCAATAAGCGTACAGTCAGCTCAGCAAAATTTGATTGCAAAATATACCTAAAAACAGGTAATGGACTAGAATTGAGACTGAAAATTGACCTATATCTATGGAAACCAAGGTTTCTTTTCTGACAAAAAAATGGGGGAGTGCCCTTATTGGAGCATGTGCCCTTATTGGAATGAATATGGCAACTGAAATTGTTCCTGTAAAAGACCGCGAGGCACAAGGCACTGAGTCACAATGGCTTCACAGGGCGGCAGCTTCATGTTGCTCATGGAGCAGCTCCCTGTTGCTCATGGAGCTGACTGACCCATCACGAACCACAAACCAATTATAACTTGACTTCACATCATTTCCCAATCTGCGATGTACTTCAGCCACATGCAGTGTTGACGGGTCTGCTGAAATTGGGTGGAAATTTGAACTTTTATAGTAAGAAAATTATAGCAATTTTGAGTATCGCCGACAATCTCCTGTCGTTTTGTTCTTTTTTTTCTTCAACATAACATGCTGAATATGTCTACCATTTTTTGCTGTCCATAAACTGGAGATCTGTTTTTATTTTTTTTTTTTATGACAAGATAGGTTGGAACTACTGCAGAAGCATATGTTGGTTAGCACTGAAAATGTAGCCCCGTGATAAATGCCTCTGCTTGTTTTTTATGAGTTACTGTGGCGAAGAATCGTGGAAAATAAATACTGCCGTCACACGGGAATGTTTACGCGGTACAGTGTATGAGCCAAGTTTAAATTATGTGTAATGTAAGTTTGCATGAACATTATACATGCAGTCACTTTCTGTCAATTAACATTCAGCCTTAAAGTCACATGCTTTAGATTTGTCTTTGATCTGAAACCACACAATGATAATAACCCAGTATACATGAGTCAAATCACTTCTATCAGCACAGTGGACCTCAAGATTATAAGGCCAGTCCCAAAGAAGGAGAAATGGTACCTCATAGTGGGCGTACTTGACTCCCTTGAGGGGAAAATATAATGAAAATACCACAGTTGCTGTATGGAGAACTGGCATGTGTACAGAGGTGAACTGTCTTTGGGGGGAACCTTAGCAGTTTGATGTTTTGCTAAACTGACACCATAAATTTCATGGTTTCGGCTGACTTGGTAAAGCAGCGTTAAAATAGAAAAATTCTGTCTGAAATAGTGTGCTTCAAAAGAAGAATAAATTTTCAAGCATAAGTAGTCACTTTGGCTGATGTTTACAAAATTTTATCAGCCAAACCACACCTTTTTAGCCACTGGCTATTTGGCTGATGGAAAGCACTAGCTAGCCTAGTTATGAATTTCTCTAAAGCATTTACATCAGCTAAACATAATATCCATTAAATTCAAGCCATTTTTTACATGTGCAGAAACAAACAAAATCTTATTCCGTAATACTGCTCTTGATGAAACATTATGTACATTGTAGTAGTTTCCCAACTGTAGATTTTTTGTGTAAATTTTGCAAGTATTTTCAACACGAGAAAAATAATGAAAACCTGATTCCTTAAAAGGCTTGCTTTTGTGGAATCATGTATATTAAATAAACATTTCCTGGAAAGGTAAATTAAATATGGGTATATTTTCTGCACCAACATTTTGTTTTCTGACAATTTAAGTCCAAAATAACACTAAAATGGATTTATTACAGTGTTTTCTATGCGGTTTCAACCATTAAGTGACTTTCGTTCGTGACTCCCAGCAGACTTTCTTATCATAGTTTCCTGCAGCCGATCCATGATTTGCATTGGATTACCCTGGGAGAGAGAGAGAGAAAGAGAGTCTCTCAGACCAGATTGAATTTCTTTCATCTTGAGTTTTCAACACAGTCCCATACAAATAACGTAGGTTTAACTCTTTCAAGGTCAATGTTGACTTGATAAAATTGTTAGTTGTCAGTTTTGCATTGCTTCATAAGTGATGCCCCACCTGCCCAAGTAGCGGCTGCAGCGTGATTTTTTTGGAATGCCAAAAAAAACCCAAAGATGGAATCAAGACATGTTGGAACTGGGATGAAAGCTGGTCCCTTTTTCAGCAAGTTAAATGTCCATTTACCATTAATAAGAGTAAGAAATGGAGTTAGGTAGTGAGTTACATCAGCGTTAACGGTAATTGACAGGAGTACCTTGGGATGTAACCTTTACAAGCTTTGGAACTGCAAATGCAGCGGCCACCATTCAGGTGTTAGGTTAAACGTCTTGGTGTTCATGCATAAGCAAAAGAGTTGAGTCGTGAAAAGAGAGAAGAATAACAGACAAGAAAGATTTGGTCATCAGGTTTATGTAGCCCGTGAGAGCTCATGGGAATTTGAAGCTTTTCTATCTTGTCTCCCTGGATCTGAGGGAACAGTATTTAACACAACACAATAAGTATGGGAACATATCTGTGCACAGTCTTTTATGGATACAGAGTAACGCTAAAGCATTTTTATACAGCAACAGTACAGTGTACAACCAAGTATATTAGGCTGATAAATTGAAAGTATCAACATACATGTAGGTGCATGAGACTTACTTTATTTAAACAGCATTATCCTTACATTTTTTATGTGGCAAGAAGGCCAGACTGACAGCTCAAATGTAGGTATAACATTTTACATTTAAACTGCATGTGAAAGCTTTGTACAAAATTAATCGTTTTCCCTTGAATTAAGGCTGAGACAACAGCGTTCCTCGTGGCACGTCACCAAACCTGCCCCAGAGAAAGCTGTTGATCAGTAGCATATGATATGATGGCTGAGTTATTGACAATTCTCAGTCAGTTTTCTAGGAACATAAATAAATAAATAAATAAATAAATAAATAAATAAATAAATAAATAAATAAATTAATTAATTAATTAATTAATTAATTAATTTTATAAACATTAAAAGACATTCAGACTTCAAGAATAAGAAATTGTCAAGATTTTTTAAATCAATTTCATACAATATTGAAACAAAGAGTAAACATGTTTCATTGGCTTCAATAAGTTCTGCAAGTTGTTTAATTCAATGGTATCTTGGGAGTTGATCTTTCATTTTAGCTTTGCGTATTCTATATGTTTCAAGTGTAGATAAAAATAACTAAAACAAGGAAAAATGCTTTTGCTATACATGTATTCAAATAGAATGACACTTAGAGCATACATTATTATGTGTCAATATGAATAATTATTGTGCTGATAACTTATTCCTCACCAGTGGTGCATTTTCCTGAATAACCTACAGGAATTTGATAAAATTTGTTGTAAAAAAAAATTTTTGAAAGAATTGCTACAAATTACAAGGTTGCATAAAGCTGGTGAATTTTCCCTGGTGGGGCATGTCGTGCTGTAGGTGGTGCAAAGGCATCTGGAGCAGGACTTTGCGAACCAATGTAGCATCAAATTCACTAAATAGGCCACCATAACCCTTTCCTCCTTAAACTGGCCAAAACTGGCTGGTTGTCATCTTCTTCTTCAACAACATTTTTTGAGTAATCTTAAAATACTAACAGTAATGAAAAACAGATTGAATAAGAATTGTAGATGAGACCTTTCAAGATAACATGTCCCAGGTCAACAGCTTTCCTTGCCTGGGTTTGGCACTAACCACACCAAGGAAAGCTATTGACCCAGTCATAAATCAGGGTGAAGGGCTTATGATATCTGTACCTAGCTGGTGTGCCATAGAGTAGTGGCACAGGCAAGAGGGTCTGCAATGCAGGCAAGTAATGACAGAGGCAACAGCATTCTTCAGCATGCTTTGGGTGAATTGTGTCCAAAATGTATAGAGGAAAGCTATTGACCTTGACCATTCTTAAAGTATCAGCAACTGTAGGCATGCTGGGACTCAAATGGAAGGTCACTTTACAAAGATTTTGAATAGAGATGTTGACCATTAAAGTGCTAGCCATATGGGTAAAGTCGTTTTCTCATTACCGTTAAACATATAACGGTTAAAAGATTCAAATTCCTCATGAAGCTACCTTTCATTCAAATACCAGCAAGCTTAGTCTAAAGCAAAAAGTAGTCTTAGTCAACAGCTTTCCTTGGGGCACTTTGCGCACTTTGCGCACATTGCCCGCAAAGTGCCCTGTTAAAGCTGTAGACTCAACTTTAAATCAGTGCTGTAAGGGTTAATTTTCGTCAAAATTGGCCCATGAAAGAGTTAAGAAATATTTTATCTGAAATCCTTGATTGATTGCAGCCAAATACACAGGAAGATAGTATGGAATGAGTTAGTTCACAGGCGAAATGGATTTCAGGGATTCACATTCCAAATACAGTTTACTAACTTTTCATAAAGCAAACATGTTGCCTACCTGCATGTATACAATGAACGATGCTTGACAGGCAAATCACAAACATAAATTCTCCAGCGTCATGTGGACAGCTTTAATAGCTTAAACATGTGCTCAAAGTCACGTAGGGCAGCTTGAATTATGACAAAAAATGATTGGAGCAGAAGGCAGGTTTACGTGTGAAGGAATAAGACGTGGAGAGTAAATTGGTAATTAACGCTATTCATCCATAGTTGATGGCATTGCATGTCTTATTCCCAACGCTGCCTGCTTTATCCCTCCTAATTCATTGCCAGTTTGGAACATGATGCTAGACAAACTGGTGTAGATTTTGATGGCAACAGGAATCTTGTTTAAGATAGTTTGTCAGAGCTGCACAAAGCAGGCTGTATGTAGAGGATATGATTTACAGACTCTACACGACCAGCCAAGCTTGAAAGACGACTGCCTCAAGTGGTGGTTTTAAACATACATGGTTGGTGTTCACAGCTCTCATAGACAAAGTTTAACGCTTTCAATGCCAATTGTGACTTAAGTTAAACTACTTAAAACGAACTGCTCTGAATTATAGTGAGCATGTTAGATTCATGTTCCTTGCAAAGAGATCTTTCATTCAAGTAGCAGCATGCCTACAGTTACGTAGAATATAGTAGCCCAGGTCAACAGGTTTCCTTGGTGCTCTTTGGGGGCAATGCTTTGGGACAAGGAAAGTTGTTAAGTCAGTCCAAATGTGGCACTGCCAGAGTTCAGGATCATTGTCAGGTGGTTTCTTTTTGAAGTTATTATAAATATAACATAAGTTCAGGGCTGAGATAAAAACAAAAAAAAACAATGCATTTAATATGCATAAATTTATATATATATATATACATACATACATACATACATACATACATACATACATACATACATACATACATACATACATACATATATATATATATATATATATGAAGCATTTTGCGTGTTCAAGAGTCTTCTCCAACTGAAGTTAATCTTCCGACAGCTGAACTTTGCACATACAGATTGATATTTCAAGGATACACTCATGTGACTAATTCATGGTAGTCTGTGCAGCAGCTGCCACTGTAAGAAAAAAAGAGTTGTGTTGGTAATAGATTATAAACTTGGAAAGCATGAATGACACTTTGCATTTGGAAATACCAGTTATTAAAGTGCAGCTCCTTGGCACTGGTCATTCAGAAAGAAATCAAAACTTGTTCTCTCAAGCATAGTCGTGAATCATTATTTGTAAAGATACTTTCTTTTTTGCCAGTACTCATTTAAAGTCTTCCTAAAATGTCCCTGCTGATGTCATATTAATTGAGGAGTTCAGTGCATGGTGCAGCTTCTATTTTAATTTTGGCAGAAAGCAGCTACATACAAAGGAGAAACGGTGAAATTTGTAGAGTAAAATTGTGCTACATGTCATCTGACCCATGCCTGATCATATTTCCTCGACCTGGCTGGATCTAAAATTATGTCTCTTTAAATTTCTCCTTCATACAAAAGATTTTGAAGAGAAATTATAAATTGGGCCTATCAGGGCACCATGGACCAGCTCAAGTCAGCAGAATTGTTTGAAGTTAAGGTGAACAACACAACAAACAAAATAAACTAATAACTTGATTGTTTGGCCATGAACAAAAGTGACTATCATTACAAATGAAGAATACACAATTAACAAATACCATCAAATAATGAGTCAAGTCAAGTCAAGCTTCGCCCACCCCCCTCCCACCCACCCCCCAAAAAAAAAAAAAAACAAAAAAAAAAAAACAAAGCAAAAATAAAACAAAGAAAACAACAAAAAGGATGGGCATGAGGGAAAAGGAAAATCACAGAACATGAGCCACCTCATCTGAGGAACAAGAGCAGAGTAAAAGAACAAATACATTGGTGGGAAAAACTAAGACAATGAAACCAATATGATGTAAATAATCTCCGGAAGAGGACGGCCCTCATAAACACCATTTATGACCCACTGCAACTGATTAAAGATTTTGAAAAACAAAATGGCAGCTTTGCTTGACACTGGTAGGGTCCTATGTTATCTAACTCATGCCATGAAAAGCTGTTGACTGAGCCTCATTCTAACTAGGAAATGGTTAACTGTTTCACTGCCAATCATGTCCAAAGTCGATCTACTAAAGTCAAACTAGTCTGAATTATCATAGGGGTCTCAGATTTGTATTCATCATAAAAAAACCTTTCATTCAAGTTCCAGCATGCCTATAGTTCCAGAGGAAAGCTGTTGACTCAGTCCAAAATTTGGCACTTAAAGAGTTAAGACTGGTCTACCCTTCCTGCCTATAATAATTAATGGTCTTATACTACAAGTAGTTTTAAATTCAGGTAAATTGAGCAAAGAAATGTAGTCAAATGTATTCAATGAATGGTCTTTAAAAACTAGTCTCTTGTTGAAACTGGTCTTTACAGCAGGTATCTCTGTGTAAAGTGACAAATGACCCATTGGTTGTGCAGCTAGCATTATAGAGACCTCACAAGCAGTTTTTAAAACTTCCTCTTTGGCGCGGTCTTCTTCACGCTTGAAACTTGCCTCGCGCCCAAGCACCCGGCTGCCTTCGAGACATACCTCACTGTGAAACTTTCCTCGTGGAACCAGAGCCTCATGATAGTATTTAATGCTAGTACCGTAACTAAAAATTGGTAAGTGTATGGCAGGGTTCAAAAATGATAAAATTCATCAAATATATAGTGATAATTATTATGGACAAGCAAATGTTAAGCTTACAAAAACAGCAGTGGGAAGCGAGTAATTTTAGCTCTCAAATGCGCATGCTCAGGAAGTGAGGTACTTTTCACATGTGAAAAGTATCTCGCACTCAAGACTGAGAAAATAGGTCTGGATCATGGCATGGGAGATGCCGTGAAAGCTAAATGAATAGCTTTAATGGGGCGTTAGGTCTTTGAGGTGTCTTGAAGCGGTAGATTCATGAAAGCTCACTTTCCTGGGCGCGGTCTCAATCACACTGCAGTTGCTTGAGTTATGCTGGAAAGATGCACAATGTTTGGTCAAGTTCTGTTACTTTGGACCCGATAGAAAATGAATCCTTCAGATTTGTACTGAGGTTTACAGGGATAGAAAAATCAACTTTGCTGAAGATCTATTATACTCTTCATGTCATGTCAACAGAAAGTGAAACCTGTTTGGCAAGGCTACTTTCATTTTGATCAGATGGTACCATTTTTTGTGCCGTTCCTATGCTAAGCTGTTAAATTGATTGACTATATCTACATGTTGAAGGGCTTGCTTGATCAAGTTCTGTTGTTACTTTCACTTTGAAAGAATGGGACATTGTTATTTTGGCAGTCTCCTCACTCTCATGTTGAAAGGTACTATAACAGAGTTTGATGCAAATGACCTGCAACTTTCTTCTGGCAGAAAGTGAAAGTTACTTGCTGCATCTCCCCATTAATTACCATTTTGGTATGTGAAACTCATTTACTGCTTTTGCCTCTTAATTACCAATCTGTTGAAAGTGAAACTTATTTGCTGCATTTAGCTTTTAATTACCAGTCTGCTAAAAGTAAGGAAGTCATTGCATGGCTTCATCTCCCATTTAATAACCATCCCAGTAAAAGTGAAACTCATTTGCTGCACTTTTGTTTAAATTTCCATTCAGATGAGAGTAAAACTTATGTGCTGTATCTTCTTTAACTATCATTGAAGAAAGTGAAACTTACTTGCTTTTTGCCCCTTTTAATTGCAATTCTGGTGAAAATGAAACTTGTTTGTAAATCTCCCATAGTGATTCCATTTTGTATGTGCCTGACTGCTTGCATTTTGATAAAAAGTGAACTATTTCTAGCCCAACACCTCTGCCACCCATTTTGATTGTAAGATAAGTAGAGCTGGTTGGCTACCACCCCATGGGTGTTGTCATTTTGATATACAGTGAAAGCTTTTCATTGTATGTTCCTTGTTACTCTCATATGATCCAGATGAAAACTGCCACAAGGTCCAGTTATCTGGCTTTTGCTATGATAAAACTGAACATTTGTCATTGCTGTTTTATTGATATTGATAGGAAGTTATATTTTCCAGATTCCTTCTGTCAGTTTACCTGCTTTTACTCTCTTCCTTGTATTAAGATTGAATCTATAGTTTCCCTTGGGGTCATTTGGATGCTAAACGCCAAAACCTGAGAAAAAAGGCTGCAGACCAGGGGCACCCGTTCTTATACGGATCTCTAAAATTCTGGCTCAAATTCTGTTTTATTTACACAAAAATGAATAAAAAAATAATGGAGACAAATGACGTTTTAACTCCAGCCAGTTTTGGTCTGTTAACTCTTTCAATGCCAACTGCATCTTAAGTCAAACTACTTAAAACCAAGTGCTCTCAACTCTAATAGAGGATGCTGAACTGATATTCTTTGTAAAAACTATTTTCATTCAAGTACCAGCATGCCTGCAGTTCCGGAGAATACAATAGTCTTGGTCAACAGCTTTCATTGGCATGGTGAGGACAGCTGTTGACCCAGTCTAAAACTTGGTACTGAAAGAGTGTAAGGGGAAATGGTTAATGGAAAGTGAAACAAACCTCATGCAGCCTGTGTTTCTTTTTCTTTGCCACATGAAATGACCTGGTTGTTTTGTGGTACGTCCACCTATGCTACATGTCCACTTTCACTTTTTCACAAGTGAAACTTTCACAAGTTCAGGATCTGGTTTGCACATGGGAATATACATCCATATTTGCCGAAATTCTACGTAAATATTGGTTGCCATGTGTTGCCAAGGGCAGTACCATACAGTGTCTGATGCTGTGTTTCAACATTGTATCATCTCATTGCATTCTTTGATCAAATGTCTTAGTTGACTCTTAAGCTCAACAACTGACCTATTCTTTTCAAAGTTAACTTGGCCATGCATATACAGTGGCCTTAAACATTGGAAGTAACCCTGGTTGCTGAATCGCGTGTTTTTACAATAATAGAGGTCAAGGTTTGAAACTTTTGGTAATTTTACTTGTTCTTTCATTTGTTTTGATAAAGGTTCAAACACCTGATCATTCTTCTCGGTCACATTTTTTACTTTAAATTTCAGCCATAAAAACAAAAAGTAAAGGCAGTTTTGAGCATTCACATGACAAAAACAAAAAAAAACAAAAAAAAAAACAAACAATCAACCAACCAACCAACCAACCAACCAACCAACCAACCAACCAATTAACCAAACAAACAAACAAACAAACAAACAAACAAACAACAGAAATGGTCATTCCTCAGGTCAGGTCATAAGGGAGTTTAATTTAAATCTGTCAGAATTCTGTTTATTTGCAAATTAAGGTACTTCTAGCTGTGCTCATAAGAGATGTCACTGTGAGGCTCTACTGTGATGATGATGATGATGATGATGATGATGATGATGATGATGATGATGATGATGATGATGATGATGATGATGATGATGATGATGATGATGATGATGATGATGATGGTGATGGTGGTGGTGGTGGTGGTGGTGATGATGATGATGATGATGATGATATGTGTGTGTGTAAAGTAAACATTGAGGTTCAAGTATCTTTCCATGCATTCTCCAATTCAGTTTCACTACTTGTCTTATTGATGTATTAAGATGTATTTCACAGTTCAGACATCTGAAGTTGCATTCCTCCTCTTCACTGTTTCACTTTCTGTCTGAATTGATGCAGCCAAGATAACAGTCCATTAAATTTTAAACATGATAACTCACAGTTTTCCAAATCAGCTACACTTGATGTGAAAAAAAGATAAAGGTCAAGTCCCAAACATCTTTGCATTCTTCAATTTACAGCTTCACTTCTGTTTCAATTAGTGTAGCAGCATGATTTACAGCTGAAGGCTGTGCCTGCTTTCATTTTCAGTTTTGACCCTGTTTGGATTCCCTCAACTCGCAGTTTCACTTCCTATCTTGGTTGATGTAGCAGAATGGCAGCAGGAGATGACCAATTAGAGAATGGCATAGCATGTTTGATAAACAGATTAACCCATTTCCTGCTGACAAGACCAAAGTATTTTTTATGTTTTTTTCCATAACTCAACAAAAGAAATGTTGCTGACACAGACTTACAAGCCCTAGGGGCCATGCTTTCACTTTTACTTTCCTTTTCAATCATTGGTGAGAAATGTAAATGATATTTGACCAGAAAGGTTTTTTTTTTCCTCTCTCAGAAGGACGCTGATTTCAGTGGTAAATATACAGTTGCTTTGTGACCTGTAAGCCCTTAAGTAGACTGGCATATTTGTTGTGTGGAGTTGTAAGTCTGGACAGGACTTGTTCAGGAATAGCTATGTGTTGTTTTGGCAGCCACCCAGTCATCGAATTTGACATTCTCCTCAGAGTGGACCCACTGAATCTGCACTAATACAGTAATGCAGATCTGTCTGCGTGAAAAAATCTTCATGCCAAGAAGCCTCAGGGTATGCAACTTGTGTCTGGGCAAGAACCCACTCGGGCACCGGGGGATTACTGGGGTTTTATGTGGTTATGCAAAGCTGACAGAAAGAGTGCCTATGTGGACTCAATTCTGTGCCACTTATCAAGTTCAACAGGGCCACGGTCGATCAAATTACAGGCTGGTTCTTTCCCAGTTTAGGCCCAAAAATGCTCTTGAACCTCTCACCTGGAAAATCATGTGATGTACATCCCAGTCATATTTGGGTAGAAGAACATGACCAATTAGCGGCATGCTCCAGCGATATTTTGTACCATTTGGGGTCACCCTGACTGGCCACTTGGGCTTGTGTTTTCAAGGAATTTCATGGTGAAGAAAACTTGTAGAGCATACTGTATTGTAGTTGCCTAAGGGTCTTAACTCATTCCATACTATGGTGACAGGCCTTGGTCAGTGGTTCTGGCACTGCCTGGCAAGTCATGCTGCAGCTGCCCTAGCGGCAGCTGCAGCATGACTTGCCAGGCAGTGCCAGAACCACTGATTTAAGACTATAGGCATGCTGGTACTTGAATGAAAGCTCTTTTCATGAAGAATTTAAATATGCAATTTTCGTCTTAAATCTAGGTAAATATAGGGAAAAATCAGGGACTGGTATGGAATGAGTTAACTCTTTCAGTGCCACAGTTTGGACTGAGTCATAAGCTGGCTGTGCTCAAAGCACACCAAGGAAAGCTGTTGACCTGAATTAATACATTCTATGTAACTTCAGGCATGCTGCTACATAAATGAAAGATCTTTTTTTTTACAAGGACTGTAAATCTAGCACCCTTATTATGATTCAGACCAGTTCATTTGAAGTAGTTCGACTTTAGTTGCAGTTTGCACTGAAAGAGTTAATGTGTCCAGTGGGTATGATTTTTCAGGGGATGGATTAAGGATATGGCAGCACCACCCCAACATGCGTGGATGATTTGGGTAATGACTGGTTAATACAATTAAGGCCAGTAGCCTTGCACTGACCTTTCTAGCATTGATCTGAAGCCAAAAAAAGCTATCTTTTCCCATGTTTCCTTGTCACCTTATCTTGTTCCCCCCTGCTCTAATTTCCTAACCCTGGCTAGTATCTTGAATGGATTTTATCCTAAAATTGTCAACACTAAGTGTCAATTTAGAAATACATTCCACTTGACATGTGACAAATTTAGAAATACCATGTATTGACATGCAGCCAGAAGTGGTGAGCACAGTGTAACCACAGCATTTTAATTTAGCACAAAAACATAACCACAATCTTGTACTTGTGACATGTGGAATATCACACTAAGGAGAACAAAACCAAAAAGCAAAAAAAAAGAAGAAAAAAAAACAGCCTGCATTTTGGTACGAAATCAGACAGTGAGAAACAGGCATACATTTTTGTTTGGCCTGGCCTGCCAGTTGCTTGACTAACTTGCTTAATGCCAGGCACCTAACACTGTTATACCAGCCTGGAACTTTATTCCGATACAAATTACCAGAAAAGATCCAGTGTCCTAAATGTCATGCTAATAGGAGGTACTTATGTTAACTAGGATCCTGTGCTGCCACCTACAGGTTCCTATTGAAAACCAGCTTCCTCTGATTATTTTAAAACTTTTTATGAAACTTTTCATGTTTGGGGTCAACCTGAAGATGTTACTGCAATATCTAAAAAAAATACTGGCCACAGCTTTACCAAATTTTTGTTAGAGCTGCATCTTAAATAATGGACCAAAACCGTATCTAAAACCAGCTTCCTCTGATTATTTTTAAACTTATTATGAAAATTTTAATGTATTAATTTAAAGGCCGTCTGAGTGGCGTCAACCCTAATGATGTTACTACGATACCTCCAAAAATACTGACCACAGGTTTACCAAATTTTTGTCAAAGATGCATCTTATAATGGTCCATCTTCTTATTGAAAACCAACTTCCTCTTCATATTTATAAACATTTTATGAAACTTTAAAGTATTTATTTGGAGGCCATCTGATACCTGCATGAGGAGACAACGTTACCATGATATCTCAACAATGATCAAACACAGCTTTACCAAATTTTTTTCAGAGATGCACACTATAGTGGACTTCATTGCCATTGAAAATCAGCTTCCTCTTATTATTTTTAAACTTGTTATGAAACTTTTGGAGTATTGATTTGATGGCCCTATGAGTGACACACAGTACAGTGGTCTCTGTCATCAGGAACTGCCCCAAGAACGCATCCAAAAGTGCGCTTTCATTTCATAGATAACAATATGGAAATAGTATAAAGTATTCTACTGCAAAGTCTCAAATAAAAGAAAAAAATAATGGAATTGAGGAGAAAAAGATTGTGGGAGCCGCGTGTAATCCGTTCTATGAACGCTATTTTCATGAAGACTGATATGGGCTGTGGGTCAACAGCTTTCCTGGATATCTTCTGGCTACTCAGGCCCAGACTAGGGTCAGGAATGCTGCTAAGTCTCCAGACGATTTATATGCTGTAGTTCTAAGAATTTTTCAGGTGAACTAAATTTTGTGTTATTCATGCTAGTACTTCATGTGCAAAATTAAAATGCAGGTAAAAAAGGTATATTGTATTACATCTCAATATATAGCTTTTAATTGTGTGTAATTAAAATGTGTATTTTTTTCTGACTGAGGAAAAATTACATTTGCACAAAATCAACCACGTATGAAAATTTCAAGAACTACAGTAACCACACACACACACACACACACACACACACACACACACACACACACACACACACACACACACACACACACACATATATATATATATATATATACAGAGAGGGTGTTAAATGTACATGGAGACTTTCTAATTCAGAAAAACATTTTCAATTTTGCCATATTTTAATTTCAATCATTGGAGTCTGTGACTGAATGAATATTAACCACCTTTCCCTTGACTGTTATATTTGGTACCTTGCCCTTGACTGTTATTATTTGGTATTCACACACCCACATAATTGTGCACACACACACACATATATATATTTATGAACATCCCCAAATTAAATGTAAAAACAAGTTTAACATGGGGAATGTTCTACCCTTGGCAGCACAATTCTTCAGTGACAAGGTCACAGTGAACCAGAAAGCTGCAATTCATTCCTGCCTCAGGGAGGTTCCCTTGTGCAAAATTTGAGGAAGGTTTTTCATTTTTTAAATACACAAGCTCAAAAAATAAGTGGGCAAATAAACAAGTGAATAATTTAACTTCCCAAGGCAAAAAGATGTGTCTAAAATGTCATATTTCAAGTACTGGAAACTAGACGGGAAATGGTTATAGTGGGAGCAAATCTGGTTTTCTAAACCACTAATCCACCAAGCCAATTTGGGATTTGTAGAATAAAATTGAATCATAACATTTTTGTCATGCATTAGTTGCTCCTTCCCCCCTCGGCAGATATCTGGCACAAATACCTTCACCAATCAGTTAGCACCTGAAGATTAAAAGGACATGTCAATATTTAATCTTATAAGAGGGCAGCCTACAGATACAATATTGGTAGGTTGTGATGGGACTACATTATGAGCATATTACAATGGAGAGTATAGCCCAGGTTATAAAAGGAAGAGATTGGTCATCTAAATGGTCCATGCTCTCATAAGGTTACCATACTATTGATGACATTGAATGGGGGTTAATTTTACCTGTAACCCTTGGGAGGTCAGTCAGGTTTCCCCATTCTGAATTGGAGTTTTCAACCTCAACTGCTCAGAGGACTGCTTTTCTTGCTCTGAATGATTTTATATGCTTGGATTCTTCCCCATTGAGCCTAGAAAGATCCTACTGGGATTTCAGTATCTTGCTTCACACTTGCAGGGGTGGTGGTGGTGGTGGTGATGGTGGGTGGACTGTGTTTGGCCTCTGAGATCCCCACCATGGATGGAATACAGTGATGTTAAAATCAAATAAAAGTCTTTCTCTCTGTCCATCTGTGCATCCCAAGTACGTTTATTTGTGAGCAATATCTCTTGCAGACTACACTTGGCCTTTCAATTTTGTGCATTGTGGCACTGTCAGACTGAAGGGACACGTGTGCTGGATTTTATTGCTTTAATTTGATTCTTTACTCTTACTTATCACAGATATGACTATACAAGCGTCTGTTTTTGTCCAGACAACATCAGTCTTGCTTCTGATGAGCATTATTGCACCGGTATTTGGACGGCTGTCATTCTTTTTACCCTTTCAGTGCCAAATTTTGGACTGAGTCAACAGCTTTCCTCAGCGCGCATTGTATGCATTGCACTCAATGCGTGCCGAGGAAAGCTGTTGACCTGGGGCATTCTCTCTGGAACTAAAGGCATACTGGTACTTGAATGAAAGGTCTTTTTATGAGGAATACGAATATGGGATCCTAATGATAAAGCAGACTTGTCTGACCTCAGTAGGTCAACTTTTTATGAGATTTGCACTGATAGAGGTAAGCACATGGAGAGACATTGTTTTTGTGTCCGTTTCTTCTGGTTCGCGTGCTTCTTCTTCAGTCTACTTCTCCTTCAATATAAATATAATTGATGTCACTGCAAAAACTCATGAAGTGCCTGACAAAAGTTGATCAAATGTGGCCAGATTATGTTTCCCACTGTCATTTTTCTTGGAATTCCAGATGGATGAGGTAGACTGCACTTTCAAGGTCACTTTGAGAAAAACTGTTTCTCCATGTGATAAGTCAAAGAGGTTTTTTGAGACGAAGGCAAAGGTATGAACAGATAGTAGCAGTTAAATTGGCCAGCGAAGTAGTCTGGTACATGGACATTGGGCTGTTGGGTGTTCATACACAGGTGATAGACTTGCCTGGTAAAATAGTACCCACAAGAACAGTCATGTCAAAAATTCTGGCATTCTCATTGGTTCTCACTTTACCCACTATAGCAAGGGTTACGCGTGGGTAAATTAAATCTGTGTTCATTCCTGCAAGAAATCTCTTCAAGCACAGATGTTTTGAAGTTCAGCTCTTGACTTCATCTTGTACCTTTTTAAATTGCAATACTCAACTACATTTTCCCACTTCCACCCAGCCACCTGTAAGATCAACAATACGTATGTGTGTTAATAGTGGGGATCCAACCAAAGGTAGAGCCAAAATAACCTAAATTCACCTTTGCAGATTTACACTCTGGGCTGAAATTAAGAGCTGGCAACCAGGCTGAGTTGGGCCATGCACACCATTTTGGTGAAAAATTTTCTTTCCACAAATGTCTGGTCCCAGCACTATATTATATTATTGATGGTTGTTAACATTTTGAATAAAGTTCAGTCTTGGGGAAGATAACCCCTTGACCGAAATCTCAACATAACCAAATGTGTCAGTTGCAAATCCGCAAACCAAGCCGGCTAATGATTAAATGATAGGTCTTAACTTACATAGGCCATAAAGTTTGTTATAGTCCCTGCAATCAAAGTTAGGGGCTATATTGTCTTTAGCTTGTCAAACTGTCGTTTTGTAGCACAATCCTTGTGAGCAATATTTTATATCAAATTCAAATTTACCTTAATTGTATCTTGATGCTATTTCTGATAGCTGATTATACCTGGGTGACCTTGACCTGATTTTCAAGTTCACAGGACCCATTCATGTGTGTAAAGTACATGGTATGCAGTCTGTCAGCGATGACTGCTCCAGGAAAACTTGGTGAGATTTTGCTTTTATAGTTAAACATTGCTTTAACTCATTCCATACTATGGTGACAGATCTTGGTCAGTGGTGCTGGCACTGCCTGGCAAGTCATGCTGCAGCTGCCCTTGTGGTAGCTGCAGCATGACTTGCCAGGCACTGCCAGAACCACTGACTTCAGACTATAGGCATGTTGGTACTTGAACAAAAGCTCTTTTCATGAAGAATTTAAATATGCAATTGTCGTTTTAAATCTAGGTAAATATACGGAAATATCAGGGACTGGTATGGAATGAGTTAAATTGCAGATATGTTGCATTGCCTTCATTCTCATCAACTCAAAGGAAATCTTTTTTTTGGGGGGGGGGGCAATAGCTCGATCAAGAAAGATTCAATGAAACTTAATCAGCCTTGGTCAGATTTTAGTGTCAGTTTTTCAATAATTTCATTCTTTGGTGAAGTGTGTGGAGGGGGGGGGAGGGAGAACAGAGCATGAAAGTGAGAACTTGAAAAAAAAACTTGAGAACAACCAAATCTGCCAGCCCATCAAATCACACTGCTGCAATGTGACCTGAAATGGTACCAGAACCTTCTTCCTAGCTGTGAGTAACATCCAAGATAATGAACTTCAGGTACTTCCAAACAGTAGCTTTCCAGCATATAAATTTAAATCAGATTTCTCACCTGACACCCCAGACAGAGAGAAAATACTTCCATTTTTTATTTATTTTTTATTTAATTTTTTTTTTTTTTTTTTTTTTGGCTCATGCACCAGACATATGGTACGTGTTATGAGAGGCGTGGCATTTCTTCAGGGTAAAACTAAAAAAATAAATATAGAGAAGTGGCCTTTTTACAGGCAGTGGCCTCACTTTTTTTTCCCCTTTTTTTTGGGGGGGGGGAGGGGCTACAATGTACCTTATTGAAGGTACTGTACCAATTATAGTACATTTTTTAAAGAGTCTACAAAGAAGACATCTCCTTATCTGAAACTGCCATTTGCGTTACTTCTCTTCCCAGCACATTTCCAACCAGTTCCTAGCCATGGCTTGGCTAGAAACAAGCTGGAAGCAGACTGGGAACTCTAGAGTGGGAATAGGCTGGGTCTTGGTGGGGAAATTTACCAAAACAAAGTTCCTGACCGTCCCAGTTCTCACAAAGTACTGCATAATATCTGGGATAATTTTTCTTCTGAGTTGAAACATTGCAAGCCTGTTTGCAGCCAGTTTTTAACACAGGTTTCTATAAAAGTACAACGCCAGCCTTTTAACTCCCATTCAGTACCACACACAGTTTTCTAGGCTTTGTGTTGCCATCTTTTTCCCAACATTTGTCTCCAACATTTTTATTCAAAGCAGTATTGCCAGCCTATTCCAGCCAATGTTGTATACAAGTTGTTCCCAGTCTAGCTTCAGCAGCATGTTTCAGTGGCCGTGGACAGTTTGCTGAGGCAGCAAAAGTTGATGGCAGCAGCCATTTTCCTGCAGGCTTTAAAAAAAGGTTCCCAGCCAGTCTGGCTTTAAGGAAACAACAAGGAGAACTGCAAAAAAAAAAAAAAAAAAAAAAAAAAAAAAAAAAAAAAATAATAATAATAATAATAATAATAAAATAAATAGAATAGAATAGAATAGAATTGAATTGAAATGAAATGAAATGAAATGAAATAAAATAAAAAAATAAAAAAAGAAATAAAATAAGATAAAATAAAATAAAATAAAATAAAATAAAAATGAATACAGAAATAATGTGTAGAATACAGAGTTGAAGGAGGAGGACTACAAGAGAGAATATAACTGAGAACAGTGAGACCTCTGCCATAGAGACAAAGGGGAATGGCCAGTAAAGCTATGATAACTAAGAAAGTAAGTCCCTAGAATAGGCAAAGAGAAAGACAGATGAGCAGAATGCTTGAAAAATAGAGTTGTAGACTTGACAAAGAAGACAGACAACTGAACAGATGAAAAGACCTCTGTCATATGCGAAGGAGAAAGACAGCTGAAGAGAACACCTGAGAAGATTTCCAGAACAGACAAGGAAAAAGACAGCTGAAAAAATGTCTAGAATTGGCAGTAAGGAAAAAGTCAAAAGAGGAGAACAGAGAAATAAGATATTTTTATTTGTCAGTTTGTGCCATATCCTACTTTCCTCCAACCGGGTACAATCCAGGGGTCTTAATGAGAGAGCCAGCACTGTTCCTGATAATTGATAGATGTGCAGGAGCTGCACAGCCGAAGTGTTTCCTGTTGGGCTGATGCCTACAACATGGTGTGGTTCGGCCACTTCGTAAAGTCTAAGTCTCGCACCCATTTGTTGCACAGTAGATTGGGAGTGTCTTACATCCGCAGTAACTCAAATTGCAGCTATGATTGGGTGAAAGGTCTGCCAGTAATATGGCAGTTTATTGATTCTGAACTCCCCGTAACTGGAGACCCATCAACCACCATTTCAGTACATTTGTAGATAAGCACTGGGGTAAACAAGAGGGAATATAAACATTCTGGCAAAATTTCTTGTACCTTTGAGCATTGAGGTTTATTCTTTATCTGGGAGATATTCATCCAGAATTGTTACAAATTGATATTCTGACGCAGAAATGTAATGGGGAAAATAATCGCAGTACACACAATTAATCTTGGGAGGGAAAGGGAGCAAAAAGCGCCTTAAGCTTTTGACAATCTGTCATGATTTATGGTCACAGCAGTCCAGATGGGAGTGGTTGATACTACATCCCACTGCTTCCCTTGACAAATGAACACATCGTTGAGGGAGATGATCCATGAGCCGGTTTCCATACTTTGTCACCTTTTTTATTACTAATACCTGATTTCATCATGAATTGGCTAACCAGAAATTATGTGTGGGGAAAAAAAATTGATGAATGGGCTAGTAGGTACATGTATGTAAACACCATTGTGTAGACACTGTATGGCAAGAGATTTGGTAGGACTGGATCAGAGTTGTAGAATCTTAAAGGCCCAGTCCTATAAAGGGTGAAGTTTCTCGTTTATAAATTGTCAACTTCATACAAATTTAAAGTGCTGGGATTTCCATACATAACGGGAGGAGTATTACAGAGGACACCTTAATGTACCTCAAGCCCAGGATGTCTAGCCTGCATGTTGACCTTTGGGATCTGTCAGGTAAATGGGTTAACCCTCTCTCACCAGAACTGATCAAAAATACCTAATTCAAAATTGTGCCTGCTTCAGAGTTTTTTCCTTAATTATGTATATCGTCTCCGGCGCAGCATATCTTATCATCCTTATATTTCTGTCCCCTCTTGACCTTTGCCTCCTAATTTGGTACAGATAATCTATGGGCCTGGGAAATTTTTTCCATATAATAATATATAAACTTAGGGTCAAAGGTCAAGGTCAAATTCTTGTTGCATTTTTCTGCTGACTCAGCAATTTTCATATATTGGTTTACACATGTACATGTACCTTCTTAATGGTGCATCAGATTCACTTGAAACTTTTGGTACAGATACTCCATAGATTTTGGGAATTTTTCTCATATGATTGTGGATGACCTTCAGGTCATAGCTCAAGGTCACAATGCCTTGCAAAATAAAATTGTTTCCCTGCCACATCTTCAAATGGGTATGATTAAAGTCCATCAGACTTGGTCATTTTTTACTCAGGTGAGACTTCCCTTAAATTTGCTAAGAGGTGAGGTCAAAGGTCAAAGGTCAAAGTCAAACTTTCTGCAAAAGAAGGGTGGCCTCTTAGAGGCACTCCTAGCTAAGTGGCCTCTGGTGAGAGGCATCTGCTCGGGCAATGCATAATGTTTTTCGCATGGAAAACTCACTTCTAGTTTTCTTTGTGGATTAAGATCAATTCAAGTGAGGATTGTGGGTGATGCATACCAGGAGAGCATGCCCAAGGCAAGGTACAGCCACACTTGTGTGAAACATGTTGGAAATTGCCGCACAATATTCTGTTACAAAGTTGTAACAATTTGTACAAATGTGTGCATCATGCTACAATGAAGACAAGTTTTGCCACACAGATGTTTATACATGTACATGTGTGCCTATACACTGGACTGCCAGGAGCCAACCTCAGCCAGGCATATACATGCAGGAGTGTAATGGCATGCTCTACAATTTGTCCTATTGGTTACACCAAGAGTCTAGATAGGGGGCCTTTGTGGAGAGCCTTGGTGACACACTTTGACCTTTGAAATAGATTTCAGGTAGTACACCTGTATGACCCATGGATGGAGAGTAATTCGGCTATTATTTTTTCGCTAGAAGTATTTGATATGAGCAAATACAATCAGGTAATTGCATTCATGATCCATTGACCACTTCTCCAGAAGATATGTTGTGTGCATTCATACCAATGCTTTTCACTTTGTTTAGCGTTTTTCGGGGTGGGGGGGGGCGGGGAATACAGAGTATAGGTAGATTACCTTAACGCAAGCTGCATTGATAATGTTTTGTAAATTTACTAATGAACTGTCAATGAATAAATGAACTCCATGGCCCTTAATATTAAAGGCATAAACATTTGAAGTAAGATGACTGAAAGAAGGCAAAAAGTCTGCAATGGAAGTTTGTTCTGAACCGTTTAAAAAAAATATCATTTTGAAATATATTGTGACTGAATAAAGGTTATTATTCCTAATCGAAACATTGCGCATCAAAAAAACAAAAAAAACAAAAACCAAAAAACATGAAATAAATGGGCCAGGAGTAAAATTATTAGGCTTATTTGAGACAATGACGAACTAGGTATCAGGTTGCCATGGCTACAGATCTGTGAAGGGAGCCAGGTGAAGACCATAAATCGTTGTTAATGTGAAGTCTTAAAATTTGATGTATGAGGCTGCGTCTTCAGGATTCTGTTTAATGTTACTTGTGTCTTTGCTCAACCTGCTAACAAGAGAACTGCAAGCTAAATGGAGATATGATAAAATCACACAGTGACCAGAAGTCTGTGATTACATCGCGATCATTATATAATGAAGCCTCTCGCATCCATGAAAGACATCTTGTTCTTGCTGAGATGCATTAAGCTGTCTGTATTGCCCACTTGAAATTAAGGTTATACATGTAGTTGATTGCTAATGACTTCACCCTTGACCTGATAGAGGTTGGATGTAAACAGTAAAAGTTCTATGAGAACACTTAAAAATAAATGTAAACTGAAGCAAGGGAAATACATCATGTAGTTTCATAGGCAAAAATGAACTTTCATACATACATGTACCATTCAGGAATTTATGGGGGGGGGAGGCTAAATGACCTTTAGAGTAACCAATCAGAATAATATAATGCAAATCAAGAAAAAAGTTACACCAGGAGATGCACCACGACTATTAATACAAAATTGTTCCAAATGCATGCATGGAAAGAAATGGACAAAAAATGTATTTTGCAAGTGTCTGTTATGATGGATGACTTTGACTTGATTAGGCGGCTATATGGATGTGTGAGAAAGGAAAGTTATGTATGAGAGAGGTTCGCATCTTAGCAAACAAAAAAATGTCCAAATTCTTGCATAACCAATTGACTTATGGGCAAAATTGTATTTTCATGTATGTTGTGATGAATTTAGCTGGCTATATGACCTTAATCTTGACCAATCAGGGTCATATTTGCATCAAGAAAACTGGTGTGAGCAGATTTCCCATTAAAAATGGTGCAAATACATAAAAAGACAGGGATTTACATGTGTGGCTGAAAATGTGTTTTGCATCACCCTGCCTTTCACCAATAAGGGTCATATGAAAATTAATTCAAGTCATTGGAGGAAATTTTCAACTAAACCCTTTATGCAAATTCATGGAAAAGAAATCAAGTTACAGAGAAAAGATATTTTATATGTGCAGGTCATGAGCATGTACATGTATAAATGTAGGTCAAGGTCACTTGACTCTTATCAGGATCTTACATGTATAAGGTTGGGTAAAAACCAGCAGTGAGTTTAGGCAGGCATGTTAAACATACAGAACAGTATCAAGAAGAAAACAATTAGCAATTAAGAAAGTCACCCCAGTGGTATGGGGGGGGGGGAGGCTGAATAAAGATTGTGTTTGTCAGTATGATAAATTGTAGGAAACTATGTCAGTTAGGGGTTATAGATGCAAAGGACAATGAGAGATTTTGTGTTTGAAAAAAAGATGTAAAAAAATAAAATAAAAATTAACAACCATAGTTTTTTTTGTTTGTTTTTTTTAAGCATGTCTGTCAAGATACAATTTTACCATAGTGTCTTTTTCTCTTTTTATAATTATACTGAAATGTCAATGAGATGGACTCAAGGACAACTTGAGGATTTGGTAGAATGATATTAAAATATTGCCATTTTGTGGAGCCAAATGAGAACGTGAGCCTCTGTGGTGCAGGCAAAAGTACTTTTAGGCCAACGTGTTATATGGATTAATCCTGTGGAGTGCACAATTGTGCATCACAAGCCTTAGGTAAACAACCTTCCCCGAACGCCCTTAACATCATGCAGCCTAAAACTTCGTCAACATTTCCCATAATGCTTTGGCATTACATATCATGACCCTAAAGGTAAACATTTACAGGTATCCATAATACTCTCACAGCATGCTTGCTCAACCAAGGTGAAGAACTTATCCCATGCTGTTTTGGCATCACACAACAGAATTTTTCATGATGCTTTGACATCAGGCATACTGCACATGTCATCATTATTTTCCACAGTGCTGTGACATCATGCATCCTAAACCGCAGTCCGTATTCCCCACAGTTTGACACCATGCATGCAAAATGTAGGTCAACATTACCATATTATCCCTTTAAAGCACCCAAGCTTCATAAGCACCCCCTTCCATTCTTATGACACAAAAGTTTTGAAAAATTATGTATATTTTATGATGATTACCAGTTGGTTCAGCTAAAATGTTCCAAACTTAGGTCTAAAATTGGAGGCTATTTCAACTTAATTTCCTAAGTGCCCCAGGCTCTTAAAAGGGATAATACAATAATAAAAAAAAAGTTGATTGAAGATTTTATTGTGACAATTAAGAGTTCAGATCAACTCATTCCATACTGAGGTGGTTCAGTGGATGGCCAGCCTTTCATTCAGTAGACAAAATGTTTGCAAACGTTCTGTCACGTATTTTGTCTCAAGGCAGGCATTCTGCTGTACTGAACACACCATTCACTGGTCAGTAGTTTTTGAGCGTTCCCAAGCAAGTCCTGCAAAGACTACATGTATACGGACATGAAACTCTTTGTATATTGGCAACTGAGTGAATGCTCTTTCTGAAATGAATGTGAACAAGTCATTCTGGATTTAAATGAAAGTTAAAGGGTGGTAAATACACAGGGAACTCGGAGACTGGCATGAGGTGAGTTAATGCTCAAACCTAAGCTCAAATGACAGCGGGGCCCATCCATCATTCACAGTTGTTGCTCACGAGTTGTCCTTTAACAGCTTGGTGGCTGCTTGGATAAATCGATTGCGCAATCAGTGAATTTGATGTGCTTGCATTGGATAAGTTTGATGTATGTGCATTTAATGCACATCTTTTGACACGTTACTTGGGTCACTGACAGCAGGAAGTGGTAAGAACCTGATGATCGAGTTTCAGAATCAAAATCTGGGTAGTTCATGCTACATGTACAGACGTTTTCCATAATAATAGGACACTATTGGTTGCCTGTAGATGCATGTCACTGTATGTGTGCAAAAGTGCAGTAAGATTATTTCCCCTTAAAATTGAAGTTTTTTGGTGCCTTGACAGTGGACTTCAGGCAGTGTTTGATTCATTAGCCCCATGGCCCCTTAAGTTTAAGATTGAGTCAAAAGTTTTCTCAGTCCTTGGGAGCAAAATATCTCGTGATTCATAGGCAACATCGATCAACGTCATTATTTTTTCGATTGTACCTTAACACTATTTCGTACCCTGATTGCATTTTGGTGACATTGACCTGATTTTGAAGGTCATGGGACCCATGTGTGTAAAAAGCAAGGAGTGGGCAGTGTGTGATCAAGGCCTGTGGCAGGTCTTCTAGTTTTAGTTGTGAGTTGTCAATGCAGGCCTCTGGTCGTTGTCCCGTCAGCACCACAGCTTTAAGAAATCATGGATAGATTTCACTCAAAATTGGCAGAACAGATTCACCTGCAGTTTCAATTAAATGTTTTTCTCTAATTATGATCAGGACACAGGGAACCATTGCTGCTTTTAATGGAAACAAATTTCCATGTCAAAAATTCTGTTATGGATGCATTGATTCTGGAAAAATCTGAAATATTTATCTTGGCAAAAATTTATTATACATGTACAGTAGGTACTTATAGAGGGGTTGGGGTGCAGGTCAGGAACAAGATGCTATTTGAATGTGTCAGTGATTATATACCATGTGTTTGCTAAGTGGTAATATGCAGTGCCATCTCAAAGTCTTGCACCATACCCACTGGCAGGTCACTTGTGAGGCCACGTGGTGAGACCACCCACACAAAAATTGTTTAGTTTGCAGCTAACTAGCTGCTATTTAGCAGCAAAGTAAAAACTCAGCAGCAAGACTAAAAAAAAGAGTGAGCAGCTAACCGCTAAGCTGCCACTACCTAGCGACTGGCTAGTTGCAGGATTTCTTTGCTGGCCACCCTACTGGTAGCTTAGCAGCAAAAACTTTGTTTTTGACCAACCTAGTGCCAGCATAGTGGCAAGGACTTTGTTTCTGACCAACCTAGCAGTCAGGACTGTCTCTGACTGACCTAGCGGCAGCTTAGCAAAAAGAACTTTGTCATTGGAAAACCTAGCAGCAGCTGAGCAGGAAGAACTTTGTTTCTGACCTGCCTATTGGCAACTTGACTTTGTAGTTCTCCAGCTTTAACAAACATTAACACTTTAAATGTTAAGATTAACAAATACGTGTATTTACAATGCAATCTATATTCCCATAACATGTATACGAAATTTGAATGTTCATTTAGAATTCATCCGAAAGTATTGATTTAGATTTAACAGTTATTATTTTTATTAATTATATTTTAGCCAAAGATAATGGCAGTTGATTGTTCAACATTTTTAAAGGGGATTAGTAGAGTACAAAATCTTAAGTCAAAATTTGAATTAAATCAGAATTTGAAATGAAATCATTGCCTTCCATCTGACTCACTCTTAAGTCAATCAGTGACAACATAGATTTTATAAAACCATTTTATGGGGAATATGTAAAATTAGATAACCATAGCAATGAAAGATAATGGACAGTCAATTAGCTCTAGCCTGCCAGTGAGAATAGAAAACCAGCCAGTGAAATATTATTTATCTGCACACAAGTGGATACTTAGCAGCAGACCAGCCAATGGGATTTCTTCCTTACCTGGCAGAAAACTTGTCAGTTGGAGCATCTAGTGGCAGCTTAGCTGCAACCTAGCCAAAACTTAATGTAAACTATTAGCCTCTCATTGTGACTTGACTATCCACCAATCGGATCTCTTTTTTACCTGCTACTTAGCCGCAAAGTCATTTGGATGGTAAAATGTTACGGAGCGGCTTCTTAGCCGATAACTTGCCGCTAAGTGGCAGGACCACTTAGCGACCAGGCTTTTTTTTCAATAGAGTGCACCTCTCACAGTACAATCAGAACAAAATCCTTACACCACACCCACTGGCAGGCCACTGGTGTAATACTCACGTCATATCTGTAAATGTGGGCCACTGGTTGGTTGGTACCAGCAACTCACAGCGTAACTAAAATCCGATTTCCTTGTTGGTATGCCTGTAGCACATGGAATTCCTTCAGACAATGATACCTCTCAGAGACCACTAGTGTGGGCCACCAGGGGCCCGCTCGAACATGGATGCAAGACTTTCCAGCAGTCTACAGTAGTTAAATATTGATTAAAAAACAGTGTGCCAATAAGAATCTTTGTTTTAGCCTCAAGTAGAAGTAAAGGTAAACTGAGCACAACTGGACTATGGGCCGTGTTTTGGCATGCAAAACATGATGAGCAAAGATACTGATGAACCAGAGAGCAAAGTGTTAATACTCAAAAATTGAAGTACATGCATGTACATGTATATGCACCAGGAGCGTAACCCTTTCCCCCTTAAACTGGCCATAACCAGCTGGTGGTCAAATGTCCTCTGCTTCGATCGACCAGTGTTTTCAACTAATTCCAACAGTAGTGAAAAACAAACAGTAGTGACGGAGATTATAGATGATACCTATCAAGATCACATGCACCAGGTCAACAGCTTTGCTTGGCATGGGTTTGTCACTTAGGTCCTAATCCATGCCAAGGAAAGCTGTCGACTCAGTTTTACTTCAAGGGCAATAAGATTGGAACAGAGTGAAAAAAATGAACTTGAAATCCAGCTTGACTTGTTTCTGGAACAGCCCCAAATTTTGCTTACCCTGTATAATGCAGAGACAATATTTGGCCAACTCCATATAGCTTTTAAGAGAACATGATCAAACATTTGCGCAGATTTGTTTTTTACATTTACTCATCCTCTTCGAACAAAGCTTTAAACAAATGAATCCTTTAATACAGTATGCAGAGTAGAGCATTTTTCCTGAAAATAAGTTTAGAAAATGACCTCTTTTCAGAAAGGGGGAGCCTTTGTTATTATTGAGTCTGCTTAGAAGATGTACTTCTGGTGTATGGAGTCGGGAATATGCAGTCACTGTACGGGAGGTGCGTCCCCCGCCCCCGCATGTACATGTATAATTATACCCAATCTACCTGGACACACAGATTTTACCCTCTGAATACTCATCACGACAAAAGTTACACTAGTCAGAATTTTCATAACATTTCTTTCTTGAAATTCTTGCAGAGGCCTTTTATTCAAGTACCTGCTTGGCTAATCTAAATTTAGTAGCTGTACAGAAGGTAAACAGTCTAGGTCAACAGTTAACAGCAAAATGTGCCAGGGAAAGCTCTTGTTTCCAAAGAAATCGATGAAATTTTCGTTACAGTTTAAGAACTCTTTCTGGTGTTGACTTTGTCGTCTTGCCGCCTTCTGCCTTGGGTGCTCGATGGTTGTTCTAATTACTTCAAAACCCCCACTTAAAAGAAAATTGTAAATTCATGAAAACTGATTGAAAAATACAAAGGTAATTAATTTGTATAAATGTAAATATAAGTATTGAACATTGATAATTGGGAGTTCATGTTCTTCGTGAAGAGGTTGGCAGTTCTGTACACTATTATATTCACCATAATGAGTCAAGGCTCCTATATATCATATGGAGAGCACAGTCATCTAGCCAATCCTACCATACACTCCCAATCTCTGATGTTCAATCTGTAATGGATGCAGACATTTGCAGATGCTTTAAGTTACTGCTTGTGTGGGATATTCAGAGGAGTTCACCAACATTTGAACCACTGACTTGTGTTTTGGTGTGACTCAATCTCTACAAAGATATACATGTACAGTGAAACCTATTATAACGACACTCAGATATCTGACATATTCAATATAACGACACAAATTTTCATGGGAAAAGGTTCATTTTCTTTGTTGTTTGATTCATTTGTCTGACATGTTCAGTTATCCGACACATTTCTTAGGGTACAGATGGTTTCATTATAACAAGTTTTCACTGTACATGTGGATGGAGAAACATTTTCCCTGGTATTAACGACAAGATGGAGCATGATTGGCCAGACAATTAATTAAAAAAAATACATTGTAATAATGTTTGAGATGGACATTTTGTAATTGAGTGAAAGTGCTGTTTATGACAAATCCAAAATTCATCAAATTTTGATATAAAATGTAGAACATACGTTACCAACATGGTAATAACCCTTTTCACCCCTAAATGAGTCAAAACTGGCTGGTGGTGGTCAAATGCCTCTGCTGGTTTTGATAAATTTCAACAGTAATGAAAAACAGTTTGAATGAGAATTGTTGATGATACCTATCAAGATAACTTGCCCCAGGTCAACAGCTTTCCTTGGTACGGGTTGGGCACTTTGTCCAAGCTATGCCAAGGAAAGCTGTTGACTCAGTCTTAAAGTCATTCTTGATTCAAGGGGAAAAGAGATGAATTCAAGGGTAGTAGGTAAGATTTGTTTCTTGAGATTGAGTTTTATCCCATTTTTTATGAAATTTCTAGGCATCTGATTGGTTAATAGCTGTGAGGTGCTTGTTGCATTTAAGGCAAATCATGGTATTACTGTAGTAATACCAAGCATGCGGAAATACGGTACCTTGCCACCTAGTGGCAGAGAATGTTATTACAAAGTAGGTAGCATATTAGCAGATGGCAGCTGCAAGCAAAATGGTGGAAGGACAGGAAAACACAGGCGAATGGGGTAAAACTACGATAACTATGTTTATTTGTATAGTAAAAATGGGATAAATTCATTACCCACTGGTTGACTGGTTAATACAGCGGTCATGTCCCACTCACGATCAGGAAACTGCTATTACCCTTGGTGTCTGACGCCTCGGGTAATGCTAGTTCCCTTCGTGGGAGATGCTGGCTGTATTAATACCCAGTCAACCAGTGGGTAACTAAAAGTATTTGATTTTATATTGTTTTCAATAAGTGACTGAAACTGCATTTTACTCTCCTTCTTTCCACAGGCCTCCTTTCGCCAGCAATCCTTTGGGAGTATACAAGAGGAGAACTTAGGATCCATTCATTTTTCTCTGGACTACAATCGGGAGCAAGCATTGCTTACGGTGCGCTTAATCCAAGCTCGCGATCTGGTACCGCGGGACTTCAGTGGGACAGCAGATCCCTACTGTCGTATATGCTTGCTGCCCAACAAAAAAACACAACTTCAGAGCAAGGTGCATAAAAAAACATTGAACCCGGAGTTCGAGGAGGAGTTTATTTTTGAAGTTCTTCCAACAGACATAGGAGCCACCGTGTTGGAGATATTATTGTATGATTATGATCAGTTCTCCAGGGACGAGTGTATAGGTCAGATCCATCTGCCCCTGGAACATGTGGACTTAAGTGAAAAAGTTATACTTTGGAAAGGCATATCTTTGTATGAAAAGAAGAAAAGAGAAGAGGTAAGGGCTTTGTTGTGAATTTATGAACAAATGGATTTTTTTTTTGCTGCCGGGCAGATTACTGCAGCTCAAATTTCTAAAACCCTATGCAAAAATATGTTTTGCACTGAACTTTTTTCATAGTTCTGGTTAATAGGAAAAGTCAGAATTAGCTCTGAAGTGTGTATTCGCCCCAATACACAACCCGATACACAAAGATTTGGAGGGCTAGAGCTGTGTATTCCCATTGGTTTGCATGTTAAATTAACCTTAATTAAACTGGTCACTTTAGTAACTGTGGTTATATGTTGAGTTTTATGAGGTATTTAGTTACATATCTAGATTTACTGTGCGGAATTTGGTGTCTCTATGTGCAGTTGTTTTCAAGTTAATAAGTTGCAAATTACAATGTAAAGTAATTGGAATACACAACCCTAGCCCTCCAGTGACTGCAGTGCCCTCTTTTAGGCAGTCCTAGAACCTTCTGTTCTTGTCCTTGCCTATTCAGCATTGAAATGGAAAGAATTTGTTGTCATTACCTCACTGATAGTTTAAAGCACCTTAAATGTGTGAGCCTTGTAATTGATGGGTTAGTGTCAAATTTAGAAATTAATAGCCTCCATTATATAAGGCCACCCATGTATAGATGTGGCAGAATAGCAACATGAGAACATCAGTAACTCCTCACATGCTAGAGTAGCAGTGGCAGTGGTCCACAACCTTATGAGACTTGCCACGCAATGCAAAAACCACTGACTTCCTACCAGGCGTGTTGGTACTTAGATTAAAGCTCTGTTTGTGAAGAATTTGAATATGCAACCATCTTTTCAAAATTAGATGAATATATATTTCTGTAAAAATCATGGGCTGGCATGAGATGAGTTAATATATGTTCTGCTATGTATTTCAAATTAAATGCTGAGGGTGCTCATCAGGGAACGTACAAGGTGTGTATTTCAAGGCATATATTTTACATGAGCAATATTCATAATCGCCCCAGACAGGAACTCCAGGTGGAACTACACAAACTCTACCCTTCACAAATTAGATTTCCTGCCAGTGAAATGTGTTACAATCAAGCTGATGAAAAAAGTTGTTGCCTATAAATCATGGAGATGAAAGCGGTCTTAAGTAGCGGTCCCATCTGATACTCATTGGCCATTGATGTAGAACATATTTTCTTGTCAATATAACTGAGTGTTTCCGTGCCGAGGACCACTTCTCCTATATACAGTCTACTTAGATATAAATTGTTGTCAGAGCAATGTACAGCTACTTGCAATTTGATAAACCCTTGTCTGCTTAGGAAAGGAAAGTCAGCATACGTGTACAAGATGTCTTCTGCATTAACACATTCCCACTCAAAGTGACCGAAAGCATCAGGATTTAATATGTCATCTGCTGCAGTGGTTTCAGTTAACTCTTTAAGTGCTAAGTTTTGGACTATGTCAACTACATTCCTCTGTGCTGAGTTTTTTTACATTTTTTCCTTGACTGTAGACTAGCTGGTATGTACTTGAATGAAAGGTCTTTCTACAAGATGTTTGAATCAGGAATCATTACTGTGCTTCACATAAACATGACTTTCGTTGTCACTGGCACTCAAAGTGTTAAACATTTTGAATGAGACTTGTAGGCAAGACCTGTCAATTAACAGCATTTGTTGTCAAGCTCAGTGTTCATGAAGGAAGACTTTTGACTCAGTCTTGTCAGGCTCAGCGTGCATGAAGGAAGACTCTTGACTCAGTCTTGTCAGGCTCAGCATTCATGAAGGAAGACTCTTGGCTCAGTCTTGTCAGGCTCAGCCTGCATGAAGGAAGACTCTTGACTCAGTCTTGTCAGGCTCAGCGTGCATGAAGGAAGACTCTTGACTCAGTCTTGTCAGGCTCAGCATTCATGAAGGAAGACTCTTGGCTCAGTCTTGTCAGGCTCAGCCTGCATGAAGGAAGACTCTTGACTCAGTCTTGTCAGGCTCAGCGTGCATGAAGGAGGACTCTTGACTCAGTCTTGTCAGGCTCAGCCTGCATGAAGGAAGACTCTTGACTCAGTCTTGTCAGGCTCAGCATTCATGAAGGAAGACTCTTGGCTCAGTCTTGTCAGGCTCAGCGTGCATGAAGGAAGACTCTTGACTCAGTCTTGTCAGGCTCAGCGTGCATGAAGGAAGACTCTTGACTCAGTCTTGTTATCAGGAAGTTCACTTATTCCATGTTGGTTACATTTCCATGCTTAGTATTTAACTGATATCAAAGGACAATTGCACATTCTTAACTCATTCCACCCTAATGACGGTTTTTCCCGCTAATATCTAAATGTCATCTGCTAATTGTATTTTGAAAATTTTGGATGAAATTCGCATGGAAGATCATTCCAAATTATATGCCCATGGTCAACAGCTTTTCAAGGTAAGCTGTGACTCGATCTTCTATCAGGGTGGAATGAGTTAAAGCTGACACTGAAGTTCCAATATGCCTGATCTTAACTCATTCTTTACCAAACCTGATTTCCCTTTATCCTGAGTTCTTGTCATGAGTGAAACAGCTCTCCTGGGCACACATTTGATTATCTCATTCAAAGTAGTTCACATGAATAGGAAATTTCAGTAAAAACTATTGAGTAAATGTCATGTTACACCCTGGAGGTTTAGTATGATTTGAGCAAGGAATGGTCAAATTTGTCTTGAATGAAAACAAACTGCATATTCAGAATGATCAGAAGGGGAGCTTTCAATCAAGTAGAAATATGCGTGGTGTGAAGCCAGTGGTTTTCTGCATTGCAGGACAAGCACAGTGGGGTCAGGACTTAACAGGCAATGCAAAACCACTGCCAAAGGCCTAGTGATTTGTGCATTCGCTGGTAGTGGATGCACATTTCTACCAGAAAAACTGACGGGAAACTTTACAGGTTGTTTAAAATCATGGATACTTTTAATTTACTGCCCTTATTTGGCATCCGCATTGATGTGTTAGAACAGGTAATTGATCACAAAGGTTCATACACAATGGAGGTGCAGGTACATAAGTATACTTCATGATGGTGTCAGCATGCTTAAAGATTACGCAAGTCTCATCCTGACTATCACAAAGGCCAGCTAGGGTGAAGATAACATCTTTGTTCTATATGTGTTTAGTACATGTAGCTAACAAAGTTAAGGCATATTTCTGGGACTCTGGCTTCTTTGTAAGTGTTTATCAACAACTGTAAATGAGCAACGTGTTCGTATTTGACCAATAATTTATATGTTGATTCAAGAAATTGAATTGTACAAGGAATTATTAGGTCTATATCATGGTACATGTAGTATGTACATCATGCATACAGGCCAGTTGCTTCCATAGAGGTTCTTGAGTGCTTCTGAGACCAGCACTGCAAAGCACGTGGATGGATGGAGGCGTGCGTATACATGTACTTCACCGCACGAGTTCCGCGCAGGGCCGCTTGCTTGTCCTATGCACTGAGGCGGCACTCATGCTGTCTGCTCACGAGGATCACTTTGATCCACCACAGACTGTCCTGCGATGCTCGCGTGGAGGTGTTAAAAGACATCTGAGCAGTACTGTATTTTGGCATCAGTATGAGAATATAGGCCACAGTATCCTATAACATATTGATGTGTTACAATAGGTAATCGATGACAAAGGTTTATTGACAATGGAGGTGCAGGTACATTAGTACATGTATACTTCATGATGGTTTCAGCATGCTTAAAGATTGTGCAAGTCTCCTCCTGAGTATCACAAAGAACAGCTAGGGTACAAATAACATCTTTGTTCTATCCCTTTGTGTTTATGCTAATTATTCTGATTAGGATAGTCATTTTCTCAGTTGGGAGCCTCATGGTTCTTGTGACACAACTGGTGCACAATCAAAATGCAGTCTCCAGTTAGATTGTAGTCATTATATACGTCATTAGTTTAATTGATATGAGGTTCCTACAGAGAATTAAATGATGTATCAATCTTTCAAGTTTTAAAGGGATGTCACAAACATGTTACCATTAATTTTTACATAAAAGAGATCATATGAGCCATGGTTGCAGGATGAACAGTTTCATTGGTCAGGGTTATTGTTCTTTATGGTGGGATTAGAGTTAATGTTATATTTAGGTTTTTTTTGAAGGATAGAAAACTAAAAAAAAAAGGGAAAAAAAATCAAAATAAGAAAACTTACAAAAGTTATCTAATTTTCTGGCATTGAAAAACCTGGACATTTATTTTATGAATTGCTGGAAGATGCATTGGATCACAGATAGGGGAGGGAGATATGATATCCCATGTGTTTCGTGTTAGTCCAGTCAAACAGATGACTAATTATACATACAATACTTGATTGATCCAGAGGTATTCTGGCTGGTGATTGGTGGATATTTATTGACATCATACCTTTCATTCCTGGCAGTCCAAATGACATATACATACACACTTGTAATCTTACATTCATTACAAAATGAACATGTAAGGAAAATTGGCTAAAAACTGGTAAAAAACTGACCTTTCAGACAAAAAAGCTGGTAATAAACTGGCAGACAATTTTTGCTTATCTGGCAAAAAACTATCAGGAAGGCCAATGTTTTGCCAGTTTCTGGTTAAAAACTGGTATCAGTCTGGAATTTTTTATAAAATCTAGCAAGAAACTTGCATTTCTGAGACTGGAAAAATGTTTTAATAAAAAGTGGAATTAAACTGGCAGGACTTGATCTGAGGTAAAATGTTCAGTTCAATAAAAAAAACTGGTCTTAACTTGGCACTTTTGCGCTTATATAAAATTTCCTAAAACAGATGTTAGATTGGCAGAAATTGACCTTAAGAGATTTCAATGAAAGGAAAACTGGCATTAATGACACATGTTAGGCTAGCAGTGACTTTTACAGATTGTCACATATAAACCTTGATTCATATATAAAGTGGGATAAATTACACATTTTATGTGAATAAATTCTCTTGAAAACCTGTTGGCTTTGTTTGTAGCGTTACAACACAGACCTTTGATTTATTCATAAAAAACAACAACAATGGGGGTGCCGAACAATCATGAAACAAAGATGAACCTCGTTGTGGTGTCAGAAGGTGACGTGCCATTTTTCAATTGTCTGTTGGCCACTTTCAGCCAATATGAACTGTCAAACACTGTGTGCATCATGGCGAAATATTTCACAGTTGTCATAATTTGGTATAATGATAAACCCATCCCAGGTGATGTGCTAAATACATCCAACATAGTAGACTCCAAAAAAATCCCATTCAAGCCGCCGTCACAGACCACATAAGGAGGGCGAAAAGGTGATGACCAAGTGCAAAAGCATTGATATACAGTGGGATAATCATCAGTGCTGGCGGTGCTTATCCTGTTGTTTAAAATTAAAACACACTGTTAATTTTACATGACAGGATAAGAACCACCAGCAAACCATGAACCAAAGTTGTGGCATTTTAATTTATGCAAATCAGGTGAACACAGAATTTAAATTTTGAATAACTTCAAAACCGTTGTAGATCTACGTGCATAGAGGTGACATTCCAACTTCAATTGATAGACTTGTGACATATCCACATTCATTGAAAAATGAACCAAAGGTGTTGCATTTTAATTTATGCAAAAATAGGTTAATACACAAAATTCAAATCCTTAATTACAAAAACTATCATAGATAGTGGTGGCATTCCCACTTCAGTACATAGTTTTGTGACAGTGCATCCAATGAAACGTGAACCGATGTTGTAGCATTTTCAATTTATACAAATTAGGAGAATACACATCAGTTAAATGTCAAATTACTTCCAAACTATTGCAGATAGCAGTGCTATTCCAGCTGTGACAAATAGGTTGGTGACATAATAATCCACTAATTTCATGCTACCCTGCTTGCCAAGTATGATCCCATGCAAACATTTTAGTACTGTATAATCATAAATGTTTGCAAGAGATAAGTATTCCCAAATTTTCCTGAGTAGACTATATTCAGGAATATTGAAATTTTGGCAGATTAAATCTAATACAGTCACAACAAAAACATGTTATGTACAACTTTAATTAAAATATAAAAAGAAACTTTCACACACGTTAACGGGAGGTCTCATAAGATTAATATATACTTACCCCAAGAACACATCCACTCTTTTATTTCATAGACAACGGTATGGAAATTGTATGTAAAGTATGTGTTCTACTGCAAAGTCAAAAAAAAAAGAGAGAAAAAATTGCAGAATGGAGGAAAAAAAGATTGTGGGTGCCGAGAGTTATCTGTTCTCTGAATGCTATTTTGAAGACTGTGTTTTCCCTCCATGGGGGTACACTGCCAGTTTATCACCAGTTTTTTTGTTGTTGTTGTTTTGTTTTGTTTTGTTTTGTTTGTTTGTTTGTTTTGTTTTTTTTTTTGGGGGGGGGGGGTAGTTTTCTACCAGTGTATCACCAGTGTTAAATCAGGTTTTGGGGTGGGGTTTTTTTTTTGTTTTTTTGTTTGTTTGTTTTTTATTTTTTCAGTGCCAGTTCTGCCCATTTATTGCCAGTTTATCACTAGTTTTCCACCAGCTTAGTGACTGTGTCTGGCTGAAATGCCAGGGTATTTTACCCAAAACTGGTTTCTGTTTTGTTTTTTTTTTTTTTTACCAATTCCAGACTGCAACCAGTTTTCACACAAAAATTCTTGTGAAAAGCGACAATCTGGCAATAAACTAGAAGAAAACTGGTTAAGGTCTGGACAAAGATTGGTACTATTGGTGCCAGGTAAGTAAAACACTGGTAAAAAACTGGCTGAAAACTGGCCAGAGACTGGTTTTGAAGATTTTAGTAAGTTTGTTAGACCTATTTAACCCCACAGCCCCCTGATTAATCTAATCCCTGCCTCTGATCAATGCCTATAAATATTGGCTGCTCCTGGATTGCATGCATATTACTTCTTGATCCATGTGCTGCAGGAATCTGCACCAGAGGTAATTTTGTTCACCTGACTAGTATCAATCTTATACAGGGAGCCATCGCCTGGTGTCTACAGAGGCTCCTTATTGGTGAAGAAGGAGTTACATTTTAGCTGCTGTCTCCATATATTAAACTTCCAAAATGTTAGTCGAATGCATGTACCTGAATCACTAGAGGGCATCACTGCTCAGCATGGGTCATAAAAACAAATCCCGTCCAATCAGATATAATGTGTCATTTCACCTTTAGCAGTGGTGCCCTCTGGTGATACAGGTCCTCTGGGCTTTTCCAATTGTTAACCCTTTCCCCCTTGAATTAAGACTGAGTCAACAGTTTTCCTGGTTATGGGTTAGGCACTTAGTGCCCAGCCCATTCCAAAGGAAAGTTGTCAACCTGGGTCATGTTATCTTGATAGATCTCATCTACAATTCTCAGTCAAGTTGGTTTTTCATTACTGTTGAAATTAGTTGAAAGCATTGAAGTTGAGAACATTTGACCACCAGCCAGTTTTGGCCAGTTAAAGGGGGTAAGGGTTAAGTGATAGAGACCTGCATGGTCAGTGACCTGTGTTGCTTGAATTAGCTCGTAAAATGTGATTTTTGTGCATATTAATGAGGAATATATTGTCTTCAATTTCTGTGAAGCTGCACTGAGCAAATCATATTGGAAAATTACATGTATATGTTAACTGTATGTGAGGAAAAGATCTTGAAGATTTGAAAATTTCTTGCACAAGATGAAAAAAGACCCTAAAAATTGATAAAACAACAAATAAGTTAAAAAAAAAACTACCAGCAACATTGAATTTGGATCCCTAAAATATAGCAGGTCAATTTGTGGCAAAGCGGTAGCTTGAATATTAAACGAGGTTGTCTCCTGGAACACAGCTGCAGACCATTAGCTTGCAATTTGTCCTCCAAATGACTGACAATGGCAGAATCACAGAAGTAATGATGCACCATACACTGGCCACAAGATCCTAGAAAGGCCTTAGCCCTGCTGGGGGACACAAGCAGAATATAGTCCATACTCAGGCTATATGGATTTGAAACAGTTATTTAGATGCTGTTACATTATTGGAGCAAAAATTGGATAAAGCTGTGTTTATTTTCTACCTGTAACATTGAGGCTTATGCTCAGGTGGAGAAAGCCTTTAAGCCACAACCATCAGAAGACGGAGGCAAAATCATTATGGTCGCAAGAACGATTTGCTTGCATTATTGCTAAAGCCAGATTGCTTATCAGTATAACTACGTGCTGCGTACAGGTCCTTGTTCTTACACTCCATGGGACAAGCACATTATCTGGGGAACTCTAATGTGTGTTTTCTTTAAATAAACCTTGCTTGTCTCATGGGAGAAAACCGGGGGCTCCTTTTTCTGCAGATGACCTTTCCGCTGTGACAAAAAAAAAAAAAAGAACCTTTGTTGAGGCTGTAGTCACAGCCAAATATCCAGGTATGTTTTAGCTGTTCCATGATAGTCTGAATTTGGGAATGGTTAACATATGTGACACAACAATGATGGTTAAAACAATGTATGTATCACAGAAATGATGGTTAATGTGTGACACAGAAACTGGTTAACTCATTCCACCCAAATGACGCTTTTTCCGACTAATATCTAAATGTCGTCTGCTAATTGTATTTTAGTAATTTAGGGGTTATTTTTCAAAATTTTGGATGAAACTTGCATGGAAGATCATTCCAAATTATATGCCCATAGTCAACAGCTTTCCTTGGATTGCGCCCAGAGCACACCAAGGAAAGCTTGTGGTCTTCTATCAGGGAGGAATGAGTTAACCCATTCCATACTATGGTCACAGGCCTTGGTCAGTGGTTCTGGCACTGCCTGGCAAGTCATGCTGCAACTGCTCTTGCTCGGGTGGAGCTGCAATTTTTGTTTATTTTTATGCAAATTTGTATGTTTTTGTAATTTGCAACTTCTGCAAAACTGCTGTCTTCATATTTTCAAATGTGACAGGAATGTATTATCATTTTCTTACCAAAAGTATTCTTTGAGTGGGCTTGCTTTCATAGTTTGATATTAAATGATTTCAAATTTTGAATTTTCATAGTGATAAAAAATATCAATGCCATTGAAATGCCAGTAACAGTCACTTAAGGAACATCATTCGGCGGCATATAGCACATTTTGGCGGCAGTGGGCCGTGCTTGGCCGCGGTCAGCTGTGCTCGGGAGCAATCACCGCTGTCCCAATTTTTAGCCTTTGCAGGTTAGGGCAGAGACTTTCTTTACCACCGCCTACCACCTCCCATCACTGCTGAGAAACTTAAGGAGTCCAGGGAGCATTTGCAAATTTGTTTCAGACAAAGGCTAGGTGAATGAATGCAAGAACATGATGGCTAAATGGAAATCAAAATAAAAGTTAATATTTATACTTAATGTATATGTATGTAATTGTGTGTATAAACACATACATGAACTATGATCAAGGTTATATATATATATATATATATATATGACAAGCTACTATGAGAATGAAAATTTTAGGTATTTCACAAGTTATCAAGTTATCAAGTTATCAATCCAAAAATCAATATCAGAAAAAAAGAAATATCTTTATTTGTTGTCAAGTAGTCAGGTGCAAATAAACATTTACAAGGCACTTCAATTGTCATTAAATGATTCAATATTTCCTTGTGAAGATAAGAGTCTCTCAAATGCACACGTATATATTGCATGAACATTAGTCTGGCATTGTACTGTGTTATAAAATGGTGGGAAGATGTAATTATAGTATTATCAATGCTTGTAAAAGGTGAAAATATTAAGATGGAGAATAATTTAGATCCTACTAAGTCAACAGCTTTCCTTGGCCTAGACCTGGAACTGACCATTTAAGAGTTAAATATAATTATAATTTTACTAAAGTGTTATTATGTAAGGGGAAAAATTGAAAGAAATGCTTTCAAGTCTAGTGCTTGAGCAAGACACACTGATTGGCAGCTAGTGAACTTGGTGTAAGCTCATAACGAGACCAGCAAGCTGGAGTTGTGTATTCGATCAACACTTACTCAGCTTATCTTAATTGGTTACCACCCAGTGCACACAGTTGACACCTGTGGATCACCTGTCTGCTGGTGACCAGTAGCTGTGTTTTGGGCCTCTTGGGTATTAACCAGGTGCAGGAGGGGGATCTGTGTTGTGACATACTGATGTAATAGCTACTGCAAGTGTGATAAAAGGACAGCACTTGATTGCTGCTTTAATAGCTCTATTAAAAAAAAAAAAAGAAAAACAAAGAAACAAAAAAAAAACACAAAAAAAAAACAAAAAAAAAACAAAAAAAACAAAAAAACAAACAAAAACAAAAAAACCCCACAGTTTTGTTAATTTTCAACCCATGATTAATATCTGGTTATCTTTCCTCATTATAATTATGGTATGCTCAAACAGTGGGCAGTGAGTCCATGTATATAGGAGATCTGCATGTTACTCTGTCTCAAAAACTGGCCCTGATGTGGGGATTTATTGGGACACATCTAAATCATGCAGGTTATTCTGTGGTATGACCAGCATCGGAACAAAAAAATGAGTAAAATAATCAGGGTGCATTGGGATGAAACTATGAATGAAGACTATTAAATCTTTAAAAAAAAAAATGTCAATCTTAAAGAGTTGCTTCTCAAATTGTTGGACCCTTAGTTACTAATTTGTTTACTGGGTAGTCATGGTAATGCTGTATTTTTTTTCTATTTTTTTATATTTTTTCAGTGGTAAAACTATGATTTCAAAATCTTCTCCAGAACTGCTGATTAGCTTGAGCTGAAAGTTGGTAGAAATGTTCACTGACAAGAGGTGGAACACACTTGTTCATAACTTGATGTTGCTTTGGCCTCCTGGTTTTTGACAAATTTTTCATTTGGGGCACTGATCAATAAATGCATACATTCCTATGGCTTCTCTGACCTTATAACAGTTCATTACTGCTTGGTTCCACTCGTCCCAGGTGATCTCAGCTCACCAAATGTAAGCACCTTGGTCAACTCAGCATAGCCCATGCAGGTGATTCCTTCCATAGCTCAGCCGAGGATGGAGTCATCACTCAGCCCACTAGTTTTATTGAAGTATAGTCGCATTAACACAGTCTTTGTGGAACATATGTAAATCATGAATTAACCTGTCATTTATTTGCAATCATAAAATCACAAGTTCTTGCATTCTTTCACTCAGCTTACATAGGAAACAAATAGATGCTCCCTGGGGCTGCCTTTAAGTTTCTCAGCGGCAGATGGCGACCATAGCCAGTGGTGGGCAGTGGTGGGCAGTGATTGGCGGCGAGGAAGAAGATCACTGACCAGGCTGTAAGCTTTGGCATTGTTCTGCTGCAGTGGGCGGCTATTGCTGCCAGCCACCGCCCATCACCGCCATCCATCGCCCACCACCGCCAAATGGCATTCCAGTGAGTGAAATTCGTAGCTCTGTCAGTGCCAGTTGAGATAAACGTTTTGCCCTTCTGAATTATAATAATTATTTCAGGGAATTCCCGGGGGGGGGGGGGGGGGGACTTTCTTGCAAGTATCAGCATGTCTGTAGCTCTAGGAAAAATACATGTAAGAATAGCCAAGGACAACAGCTATCCAGTATTTTTTTTTAGGATCACTATGTCCAAAGTAATGAAGGAAAGCTATTAACTCAAATCTCTGACCTAGCATTGACAGGGTTAAAGAGCTTGCCTAAAACTGCTGGATGAATGAACTCTGAAGTGCATACAGGAACACTCCTGGGTACTCATGGACCTTAATTTGCTTAAATAGGTGGCACTGCTATTTCTTGTTACATTTTCCAGAGTTTTTTGTATGTTTTCTGTAATTTTTACCTCTGCCAAACTGCTGGAGAGATCAGGCTGATGACACACATAGACGCCTTGATCTATTCTTACATATGACATATATCAGCGCTAGCAAAGCCACCAGTGTTGGCTTCATGCACTGAACACAGAATGCCATCATGTACAGGAACCAGGTATTTTTTGTTGTGCAGCCAAACTGACAACAAAGGAAATGGATATTTCAGATCCATTGACGTTACACTCAAACGTAACATCAGAGGTAAATACAGGCTGTGGCAAGTTCGAGTCATTTATGTCTTAGCCCATATGTATGCTGTCACTTGCATAGATTACAATTACAATTAACTCTCTCAGTGCCACATTTTGGACTGAGTCAACAGCTTTCCTCAGCATGCTTTGGGCGCAATGCATCCAAAGGGTGTCGAGGAAAGCTGTTGACCTGGAGTATTACATGTATATTCTATACAGTTGTAGTCATGCTGCTCCTTGAATGAAAGGTCTTTTTTACAAAGAATATGAATCTGGCATCCGTATTATAATTGACAGCAGTATATCTTAAGTACAGTGGTACCTGTCTTGAGAGACCGCATATCTTTTTAAGACCGCTTTCTCAGAACACTGTGCTATCTTTTCCATGTTATTGTACCTCTAATGAAAGACTACCTGTTTTGAGAGACCACATTTTGACCTGCCCTAGGGGCAGTCTCTCAAGACAGGGACCACTGTAGTTTGACTTTTGTCACAGTTGGCATTGAAAGAAATGACAGGCCAATTATGCACCTGTGAACAGGTGAAGGCCAGATCACAAAACAATCAATGAGCACTGCCTAAACATTTCAGTAGACTGAAAGGGGAAAGGTGTCAACTACAGTGTCACTCTCATGCAGGAAATTGTGACCAGTGTACCATCAGAAATTAGACCGTATGACATTGACGATTAGCCTCTCTCACATGGAGAAACTTGAAGTATAGGCCCATACTTTCATAAGGAGGAATGACATACCAGCACTGTTTCAGGGTATGCTGAATCAATACTGAATGCATACTGAAACAATGCTACAAAACCATGAGGGATAAACCTATCTGGGGCTCACGTTGAGAACCTTCATGAATACACCGACGTTTTTATAAGCAGGTATTAAGGCCTATCTCACATGAAAAAACTTGATACATTATATAGGCCCGTATCTTTATAAGCAGGTATGACGTGCGCCCATCTCACATGAAGAAACTTCATGAATACACCCATATTTTTATCAGCAGGTATGACTGACGTCTATCTCACGTGAAGAAACTTGATGCATGGGCCTACATTTTTATAGGCGGGTGTGACATAGGGAGACAAACATTGCTTATTCATGATCTCCAGGAAGCTAAGAGAGCTAAATCATTCAAGTACATGTAACAACATGCTGCATGTGAGTCTCAGCATGATGGTATTTCCATTGTCTTCTAAGTCATGCTCCAACTATACAACAGAAGCTGTTGCATGACATACCAGACTACTTAGAGCCTTCTGAGGTCAAGTTTATGAACTTCTAGACACAATTCTCAACAACTTAACTACTGTGGTGCATAATACATGCAGCTCTTGTCATTTGTTGTAGATATGGTTCTCTTGCAGCTGTTTAAGCTTTAAAATGTGCACTGTGATTCTTGAAGATACAGCTCTGATGCTGATTGCAACCTATTCATTGAAGATAAAGCCCTTTTGGGGGTCTCAGTCTTTATTCACTGAAGATATGTACAGCTCTGTTGAAGAGTGCGGTCTTCAGTAATCAAAGGCACGCTCTCTTAAAGAAAGATCTCAAACAGAACACAGTACTGTGACCATGATCTCAAGCTAAACAACCAAAAGCCTTGACTGTGATAGAATTGTACACAGGCAGCTGACTACTGGCTTATCGTGCAAAAAAGAAACAGAGAATGTATGGGACATCCTTTTTCATCTCTTTTTTTTCTCATTTAACTCCTTCAGTGCCAATCACGACTAAAGTCAATCAACTTAAGTCAAACTAGTCTGAGTTATTATTAGGATCCCAGATTTGTATTCCTTGTAAAAAAACTTTCGTTCAAGTACCAGTATGCCTCTAGTTCCAGAGGGAATATCCCAAGTGAACAGCTTTTCTCGGCGAGCATTGGGTGCAGTGTGCCCAATGCGCGCCAAGAAAAGCTGTTGGCTCAGTCCAAAATTTGGTGCTGAAAGAGTTAATAGCACCTGGAGAGGAGAAAAGGCTCCATTGAGCCATTTTGCTGCGGCATTATGAGAAAATGAGGTCACTTGCTCTGTTTAATGCTAATATTTTACATTAGAATTCATTGTCTCATATGTAGCTAGTACCTACACAGTGCTACATATTTGCACACCTGTGTACAATATAAATGTGAAACTACAAAGACTTTCACCTGTGCAGGAACTATTTACACGTACCTATTTTCTGCTAGGAAGCCCTGCTATAAGGTATTCAGGTGCAAACAAAAGGTTCACCTAGTAAACCAACTCATCTCTACGCAGATTGACTCACAACTTGTCTCATTTCATTTCCCATCTGGAAAATTAAACTCAAACAGTAGTTCACAAGCAGCAGTTTGAAAAAAAAAAAACAAACAAACAAAAAAACCAAAAACCAAACAAAAAAAACAACCCCCCTCAAAAAAACAAGTTATGTGTTAACCGTGTTCAAATTGGCTAGACAGTCCATTATGCACATAAGCGCAAGTGAGCACTACATGACATTCATGTAGGTTTAATTCCCAAGAGGCCCAAAGGAGACCCAGTGGGGTGAAAACACGTGGGAAATCCCCACCTCCACTTGTTGCAGCTACCAGGACTTAATAGTTGTCTTTAATTTGTGTTACCCACAGTGCCTACGGCCCTATTGATCCTACCTTGGTGTACATTAGCATTCTGTGTGTGCCGAAACCAAATAGCTTGGTGGAAAGTGTACATTTTGCTCTCACATGTTTGTAGAAATTGCCAATAACCTGTGGAAAGAAAAACCTGTTTAAGGTCTGTGGACCCCGTTGCATGTGCTCAAGAAAACATGTAACTTGCTTGTGTCAGGGTATCCAATGATATATAAACTGTCTTTCTGTGTCTCCCTATGGCTGTCAGTGTCTCTGTTTCGGTTTATATACATGTATATAAATATATACAGTGAAACCTGTTTTGAGAGACCACCCCTAGGGCAGGCTAAAAAGTGGTCACATAAGGCAGGTGATCTCTCAATGGAGGTGCAGTAACATGAGAAAGGTGGCAAAATGAACTTTGAAAATATGGTCTTAAAAGGCAGGTGGTCTGTCATTACAGTGATCTCTCAAAACAGGTTTCACAACATATATATATATATATATATATATATATATATATATATATATATATATATATATATATATATGTACATTCAATTTTGGTCATGTGGGTCCATTAGGACTGACCCATAGTGCCCAGTTAAGACAGGTGTCTGCTTTGTGAAGGAGGAGCTTGCATAGGTTAACTTACTGCTTTCATATTGTGCTCATATTTTCAAAATATATTTTGACCACTTTGCCTAAAAGGAGTTGTTTGTTTCCAATGTAGTAAGTAAACTCATTTCCTTTTTGATTGGTTACATATGTACTAGCTCCTGCCTGTGTTACAACCCAGACTGGGTGTTGTTTAAAAATGTCAACCTGGGCTTATGCAAGCTCCCAACAAAGATCCATTGCTAGTAAACACTGACAGAACGTAGTCTGTCTACCAACACAGGGTGGACCATTATAAACGTAAACAGGTTAGCACTGTGAAACATCCATTAATTAACTAATGAACATTTTAAAGCTCCCGGTTTTTTCATAAAAATAAACATTTTTCCCATTAAACTAGTTCACATGAAGAAAGACTGCCACTGAATATTATCAATATTAACGGTGATTAAAACTCAATTCCATCAACTTTAAACTTTCACAGCTACTGCAGAGAGGCTCGTAGACCTTAAGATCCTTGCTTCAGTTTTGTCCATTGGGATCACCCACAAGCTTGTCATGTGCTGTTGATCCAGTAAATGTTGACCGAGTATTGGAGATGGAAAATCATCTTTGGCTATCTCAGGCAGATTTCTTGATGACCTTGTGCTGTGACACTTCATTGAATTATTATGAGAATCTACTCTTGGCTGTGTTAGGATATTAACAGTTTTAAGTCTGCATCTTGTAGTACAACATACTGGTTTAAATTTATTTAGCCTTTTGAATCCTAGGAGCTAAATCATGTATGGACTGTAAACCCATTCAGTTACAGAATTTGGTAGTCAAATGAGACATTCCATATAGAGTTTGTATATGTTGGTGGAGTCCCTTTAAAACATGGAACAAGAACTGTGTATTTCATAGGCAATATTCAGTTCCCTGTGGGATCCTTGTATCACTGATTTCTACTTATACAAACACCCACCAGTACTCTCAGACCTGTATCGACTATCTGGGCAACCTTCTCCACAAAGTGCCATCTTTGAATCAGCAGGGGCTCTTGGCTGCTGTGCCCATTGCTGCTACTTAATTCATAGCCTGGTGGTGACTTTAGTGTCTGATACAATACGTCTATTCTGGGGCCCACTGCCACCTACAACTGGTAACCTCAAGGCATATTGTATTCAGGTGTGTAGGCAGGGTTTTGGATTGGGGGTTCAAATTATTGATATAAAGAATGGATCTGCAGGCAGCCAAAGGCTGCGAAGCCTTTTGTCTGTGTGTGTGGGGGGTCCAGCTAAGGGCAAGCTCTCTCTCCCGCCCCCCCCCCCCGCCAGGGTTGGTGGGGGTGGATTTTGAGATACAAGGTGCAAAATGCTGTATTTTAGGGGCTAAAATAAGTTTCTAAGTGCTTAATTCATCCACAAAAATTGAGGAAAAAATTTCACTAGGAAAAATGGAGACTATAAAGCCTAAAATTGGAACAGTTGAGCTTAACTACTTTTAACTACCCATATTGGTGTCATTATCCTGATCTTGTAGACAATTAAAATAATCAGGCATTTGAGGATTGAACACTGCATTTTATCCCATTTTTGATAGAATCCTTGGCTTCTGATTGGTTAATAGCTATGGTACACTCTTTGTATTACCCTTATTTGCGCATAAATTACTGCAAAGGTGAAATACAGCGCGGTTCCTGAAACTAACCGGGGAGTACAGCGGTATTCTCGTAACTGGCCGGGGAATACAGCGGTATTCTCGCTGTATCTCCCTATCTGGTTAGTGCAGCGATCAGCCACCAGAAGTCTCTGTCATGCGATACAAGCATTGACGCACTGCAGAAGACCACATGAAGGAGGACTGTGAAGTGGGCCGAACAGCGCATCATAAAAAATGGGATAAAATCGTCATTCACTGTTTTAGTGTGAAATACAGGAAGTATCTCCCCCAAGACTGCTGTATTACCCTCGGCTTCGCCTCGGGTAATACAGCTGTCTTTGGGGGAGATACTTCCTGTATTTCACACTAAAACAGTGAATAACTAATAGTGATTGTGCAGGAGATGCGACATAGTACCCAAGAAGCTTCCTACTGGGTAAATATAAGCTACTAGAACACAGCAAGTCGCCAAGGTGAGGGCTTATATGCGACAATCGTTTCATATTAAAAAGAACTCATCAGGCACTGAGAGATTTTTTTAATGACGTTGACATTTATAATGGCAGTTAACAATGTGTTGTTACGTTACGTAATGCTGTATGTGGCTGTGCTCATGCACACTGTGGACTGGAAGCTGGGTTTCAGTTTCATTGTCATGTGAGACACTATTTCAAATAAATGTTAGGAGATGTTTACTGACCAAATATGGAAAATAAACAGCTGGCTTGGGTCAGCCAGTGCAGTCAAATGAAACGAAATTTGCAGTTTGTGCCATATGACAGGGACAGACAGAAAAGAGAAAGTGTTTTGTGTCTGTGGTGGTAATAAAATTTAAAATCTAAAATCTATCTGGGGACAATACCTGTACAACCTTTCTTCTTGCACATGGTTTTAGTCCTACATAAGGTGTCGAACAAGTTTGAAGATGGATGACCTTGACCTAAATCCCAAGGTCACAGAGCAATTTTAGTGAATTTGGTTTTGATGCAATCACTTGAAAAGTTTTTTACATTGTGCTTTCACATGCTCATAGTCCTGAATAAGGTTTCGGAGGGTTTGAAGATGTGTGACCTTGACCCATTCCGAAGGTCACAGATTCAATTTAGTGAATTTGGTTTTTACAAGATTGCTTTTTTTTTGACATAGGCCTGACAAATTACAGGTGATTATAGTCCTGCATAAAGTCTCAGACAAGTTTAAAGATGGGTGACCTTGACCCAATTGCCAAGATCACTTTCATTTTAGTGAATTTGGTTTTCACACAATAACTTGAAAAGTTTTTACACAGACCTTTATTATTGCACATGATTTTAGTCCTACATAAGGTTTCACATAAGTTTGAAGATAGATGACCTTGACCTAAATCCCTAGATAACAGAGTCATTTTAATAGCTTTGGTTTTCACTCAATAACTTGAAAAATGTTTGACATAGGCCTTTCAAATTGGAAGTGATAATAGTCCTACATAAGGTCTTGGAAATGTTGAATGATGGGTGACCTTGACCCAATTCTTGTATATTTTTTGACATAGGCTTTTCATATTGCACTTGATTGTACTCCTGCATAAGGTCTTCGACAAATTTGAAGATGGGTGACATTGATCCAATTTCCAAGGTCACAGAGCCATTTTAGTGAATTTCAAATTGGACATTACTGTAGTACTGCATTGGGTCTCAGATGTGTTTGGAGATTGGTGGCCTTGACCGAATTCCCAAGGTCATAGAGCCACTTTAGTATATTAAGTTTGTTTGCAATAACTAGCAGCTGCCATTATACTGCCTGTGAATGTTCATATAGCACAAGAATGACTCCTGTCATTACTGACAACTGTAGGATAGGGGGGCATAGAACTAGCAATCTCTGATTAAATTTTAATTGACATGAAAAGTACTAAAGATCTTGAGAAGGTGGTCCTTAAAGGCAGGTGGTCTCTCAAGACAGGAATAACTGTAGCCCTTTTCCTTTTCCCCTCAATTAGATAAAGTCAACTTTTTTTCCTCAGCATGGATTAGGAGTACCCAATTCATGCCAAGGAAACATGGACCTGGCACTTTCTGTCCTGATAGGACTCTTCTAAAATTCTCCTCTAAAGTTTAATTTTCATAAATGGTGAAGTTAATCCACATTAAGGCAGATGAAATTTTACAACCCAGTAGGTATTAGCCAGTGCTGGATTAAGGGCGGAAAGAGTTAAAATTTGTTGGAAACCCTGTTGATGGTAAGGGACAAGTTACATTGAGACTTCCGGCTTTTCAGAGTCAGGTGGTTAACCCTCTGTTGCTCACCATAAGTCTTATTCCACAAATTGCTTGAATGGCTGAATGTGTAATTGAATAGAGTGCCCAAAGCCTGCCATGGAAAGTATGTGATGGAAGGCTTAACCATATATGTGTGCTCAACAAAGCTGGTTAAATGGCTGACCATGCATGGTAAAAACTACCCCAGACTGGCTGTGATCAAATTTTCTTTAATAGATTGGCCAAGCAATGTTATTAAAAGTGACCCACATGCTGACAGTGAAGTGGCTGCATGAATAGAAAACAGACAGAATACCTGACACCTGTAGTTTGCAATGGCCTTGTTACAAAGGGCAAGGGAAGTAGCTAAGGCTGACATTTCTAAGTTATAGGTCACTCAAGGACTGACGGCTCTAAGTAACAAGTTACTCAGACAGATAGTTCAAAGTTAAAAGTCACTTAAGGCTGACAGCTCTAAGTAAGAAACCACTTAGACTTAGGCTGACAGCTGGACGTAGTACAAAGTTACTCCTACAGTTCTAATTGACAAGTCATTCAGAGGCTGACAGCTCTAAGTACATGTACAAAGTCACTCATACAGTTCTAAGTAACAAGTTACTCAGAGGCTGACCTCTTTAAGTCTTAAGTTGAGTGCTAACTCCTTGGTATGGCCTATGGCCCTCATTACAAGGTGGATTCTGATATAACATGGTGTGTCCATTGGCTTCTACTGAACCATTTTTCTAATTACGTATACTTCTATGTAAAACACCCCCCTCATATTAACTCTTTCAATACCAACTGCGACTTAAGTCAAACTACTGAGATGAACTGCTCTCAATTATAATAAGGATGCTAGATTCATATTCCTTCTGTAAAGACCTTTATTCGTGTACCAGCATGTCTCTAGTTCCAGAGAATAAAGCTGTCTGGGTCAACAGCTTTCCTCAGTGCACTATGCCCAAAGTGTGCCCACGAAAGCTGTTGACTCAGTCCAAAGCTTGGCACTGAAAGAGTTAAGGCAGTTAAGGTACAACAGAGAGTCTACTCCATGGACCATATCATCAGTGTTATAATGAGGGGACCCTATGTCTAGAACACAGTCTACTCCATGGACCATATCATCAGTGTTATAATGAGAGGACCCTATGTCTAGAACACAGTCTACTCCATGGACCATATCATCAATGTTATAATGAGGGGACCCTATGTCTAGAACACAGTCTACTCCATGGACCATATCATCAGTGTTATAATGAGAGGACCCTATGTCTAGAACACAGTCTACTCCATGGACCATATCATCAATGTTATAATGAGGGGACCCTATGTCTAGAACACAGTCTACTCCATGGACCATATCATCAGTGTTATAATGAGTGGACCCTATGTCTAGAACACAGTCTACTCCATGGACCATATCATCAGTGTTATAATGAGGGGACCCTATGTCCATAACACAGTCTACTCCATGGACCACATCATCAGTGTTGTAATGAGGGGACCCTATGTCTAGAACACAGTCTACTCCATGGACCATATCATCAGTGTTATAATGAGGGGACCCTATGTCTAGAACACAGTCTACTCCATGGACCATATCATCAGTGTTATAATGAGGGGACCCTATGTCTAGAACACAGTCTACTCCATGGACCATATCATCAGTGTTATAATAAGGGGACCCTATGTCTAGAACACAGTCTACTCCATGGACCATATCAACAGTGTTATAATGAGGGGACCCTATGTCTAGAACACAGTCTACTCCATGGACCATGTCATCAGTGTTGTAATGTGAGGACCCTATGTCTAGAACATAGTCTAATCCATAGACCATATCATCAGTGTTTAAATGAGGGACCCTATGTCTAGAACACAGTCTACTCCATGGACCATATCTTCAGTGCTATAATGAGGGGACCCTATGTCCATAACACAGTCTACTCCATGGACCACATCATCAGTGTTGTAATGAGGGGACCCTATGTCTAGAACACAGTCTACTCCATGGACCATATCATCAGTGTTATAATGAGGGGACCCTATGTCTAGAACACAGTCTACTCCATGGACCATGTCATCAGTGTTGTAATGAGAGGACCCTATGTCTAGAACATAGTCTAATCCATAGACCATATCATCAGTGTTATAATGAGGGACCCTATGTCTAGAACACAGTCTACTCCATGGACCATATCTTCAGTGCTATAATGACAGACACTGTGGCAAGGCACTCAAATGCTCACAGCTCACGATCTTGAGCAGCAAGTAACTGAAGGGCTAACAGCTCCAAGTGATAAGTTACTCAAATACTGACTATTGTGTTAGTATAACAGCTTACTTCTAGGTTACTTTATGTTGACTCTTTCAGTGCCAATCATGACTGAAGATGATCTATGCAAGTCAAACTAGTCTGAATTATCATCAGATTTGTATTCCACGTAGAAAGACCTTTCATTCAAATACCAGCATGCTTATAGTTCCACAGAGAATATCCCAGGTCAACAGCTTTTTTTGGCGTGCATTGGGCGCAGTTGTGCCCAATGCACGCTGAGAAAAGCTGTTGACTCAGTAAAAAATGTGGCACCTAATGAGTCAACACAAAGGACAGTATAATTAACTTGGAGATGTGTACATTTAATGAAAGAGCCCTGGAATCTTTACGCAGTGGACAGCACGATGCCATGAAGTGGTTACTACCTCAAAGGCTGACATTTCCAGGTAACAAGTGATTCAACTACTGGGTTGACAGAATGGGTAACAGGTTTAGGTCACACCAGATTTGAGACTTAACAGAATGGTTGACAAATCTAAATACTATTCAGACTCAAAACTTGATAGAATGACTTGTGAGCTGTTCGTGTAACTAACTGATGAAGGTTGATAGCTGTTCGGTAACTAACTGATGAAGGTTGATAGCTCCAGATTAAGTTGCCTGAAAGAGCAAAGCAAATTATGTGTGTGTGTCTGTGTGTGTATGAGAGAGAGAGAGAGAGAGAGAGAGAGAGAGAGAGAGAGAGAGAGAGAGAGAGAGAGAGAGAGAGAGAGAGAGAGAGAGAGAGAGAGAGAGAGAGAGAGAGAGAGAGAGAGAGAGAGAGAGAGAGAGAGAGAGAGAGAGAGAGAGAGAGAGAGAGAGAGAGAGTACACGTACATGAATATCTCACTGCAAGATGTTACTGAGGTCAAAAAATCATGTTTTCAAGCACTGAGAGCACTAACGTTTGACAGATTATATTTACATGTACGAAACAAAATCATCAGCACAGCACGCCAATATGTCTGCCAGCTTATAAGCAATTTTGAGAAACAAAAATGAAACTTTTCAGTAATACATTCACTGTTGAAATGTAAATTCTCCATTGACAATGCATCATGGAATCTTTGAAACGTGGAGGGATCAATTTGAGGTAGAAGGGGTTCAGTAACCAATCTGTTTTTGATTCTTCAGACAGAATATTGAGGGAACAATTTCGGGAAGTAGGGGTTGAGTAAGTAATCTGTTTGGGTTTAATTCAGGGGAGAAGGGGTTAAAATCTGTTTGTGATTCTTTGACTGGAATTTGGAGGATCACTTTGGGGGAAAAGGGGCTAAATAAGCAGTCTGTAATTCTCCATACGAAGGAATCAATTCAGGGGAGAAGGGATTAAGCAAGAAATCTACATGTATTTGTGATTCTTCAGATGGAATATGGAGGGATCATTTCAGGAGAGAAGGGGTGAAGTACACCAGCTGTGATATTCTTCAGATGGTATGTGGGAGGGATTAATTCAGGGGAGAGGGGTTAAAGCTATTTGTGATTCTTTAGACAGAATAGGGAGGGATCAATTTGGGGGAGAAGGGTTAAGGAAGCAATCTGTTTGTGATTCTTCAATCAGTAGATTTTGCCAGTTAGCATTGTATTGTGGACAAAGGGTGCCTTAGCTCATTGAAACCATGGCTCCCTATAAAAGGAAATCTAATTTGAAGGGCACAAGTGTACTTATGGCATTAAGAATTGAATTTCTGGTCTGGGGAATCAATTTACATAATACAGACTCTGATGAGCAAAGTATGCAATTAGATTACTATTTGTCTAGTGGGTTTGCTCTGTTTGAGTTAGGAACTGCAGCAACTTGTTTTCTTTCTCATTCATGTTAATATAACAAATCTCATAATTCACTGCAAAAAAAGAGCGGAGTTTCGTTTATGGTGTAATAAAATTATATCTGTCGTAAAGTGATTCTGTATACTCTGGGGCTATGGCACTTTGTGGGATTCTATGTCTATATTGATATAATAATTGCACCGGGAATTATATTTTGGTTGGACAGTTACCCTGATGAGAAAAATAAGAGAAAGTCTATAACCGATGCAGTGCGGATGTAATGACACTTTTCATTAATGTATGGTGGCCTGAGTCCATGCTATGGTGGAATTTATAGCCATCTAAACAAACGAATGGCAAGGAAAGACACCAATTCGTAAAGTTGAAGCAGTTTCATTGAAAGCCATCAAGACCTATCTTTATGAATTGCGGTGTGAATACAAATGAATCAAGTTATGAAGTATGTACTCTACATGTACCTTAAAGCTTATAAGAATATAGTCACTCAAAAAAGTCTCTGACGTATTCTAGCCTGATTGGGATGCAGTAGCCAATCAGATCACAGGAAACATGTCAAGATGGAGAGTTTATAGCTGAATACTAACTGACGATAGATGCAGAAAGAATTAAAAATAAGCTGTTGAATCCATTGTTGTTTGCATGCCCTCCCACAACTAATATTGCTGGCTTTACCACCCCTGGCTGTGGACTTTTGAATTATTGAGAGGGGAAGTGACAAGGTAAAGTGAAGAGCCAAACATGGTGGCACATTTTGAAAGGGTAAAAGACAGTAATTTAAAACCTTACTTGTGAATATGGTAAAACGTCAGAGTTTTGTTGGAAGTTTTTGAAATACTGAACATGTATGGCATGTAACATGTTAGAAAAAAGATTGACACACGTTTCTTTGGTCTGGTTGTGCTTCTCTGGGTTTGATGCCGTGCCAGTGAAAGGTGCATCAATGCTATCAACCTACCCATTTCCAAAGTTGAAAAAATAAACTTACACATGTAAATATTTTGTACTTTAAAGATATATAGTGAAAATACTTCATAGTAGTTTATCCGTAAACGTTTAACTTATGATCCCCCACTCCTAACGGAGGAGGGGCATTTAGAAATCGCTTTTTCCATGTGTCCCTTGGTCTGTCTGTTTTTATCTACATTATTATGAATCCAAACCAATGTATATTTACATTATTAGGTCAGCTGACTTGTCAGTCAGCTGAGCTTTTGTGAGGGTCTGTATTCCGTTGTCCCTCTGTCCGTCATCATATGTCTGTCCACAATTCACATTTTCGACTTCTTCTCAAAAACCGTTGGCCAGATCTACTTCAAACTTAGTGGGGATGTGCCTTGGGTAGGTTTGTACCAAGTTTATTCAAATGGTCATGGTCCAAGGATTTTTGAATTTCTAATGAATTTTTTTGTTCATTTTTTGCGGAAATCTTCAAAAATCTTCTTCTCCGAAACCGCTTAGCCAATTGCTTCGAAATTGCATAGGGATACCTCTGGGGACCCCCAGTCCTTAACTTGTTCAACAGGTGGCGCTGCAATGTTTTTCACAAGGTTGTTCACCAGGCAGTGTTGCTGTGAATCCCTGATTTTTAACGAATTTTTCAATTTGGGTACATGTCGGTCAATGCATGCATTCCTATTGATAACTATGCAAGTCAGTGGGGGTTGCAATGGTAATTCATGTTTTCAACTTCTCCAAAACCGTCAGCCAGATTCACTTCAAACATGATGGAGATGTGCCTTGGGTGGGTCTCTACCAAGTTTGTTAAAATGGTCATGGTCCAAGGATTTTTGGATTTTTTGGATTTTTTATGAATATTTTTGTTCTTTTTTGGGCCGAAATCTTCAAAAATCTTCTTCTCCCAAACCACTCGGCCAATTGCTTTGAAATTGCATAGGGACACCTCTGGGGACCCCCAGACCTTAAGTTGTTCAACAGATGGCGCTGCAATGTTTTTCTTCTTTTTTTATGAATTTTTTGTGTGTTTTTGCTATTTTTGACTTCTTCTCCAAAACCATCTCTCAGATTGTGCTGAAACTTAATGGAAATGTTCCTTGTTGCAGGGTCACACAAGACTGTTCACCAGGTGGCATTGCTGTGGATCCCTGATTTTTAACGAATTTGTCAATTTGGGTACTTATCTGTCAATGCATACATTCCCATTGATTACTATGTAAGCCATGGGGATTAAAATGGTAATCCATCAACAATTTACATTTTTTACTTCTTCTCAAAAACCACTGGCCAGATCTACTTTAAACTTGATGGGGATTTGTCTTGGGCATGTCTCTACCAAATTGTTTTAATGGTCATGGTTCAGTAATTTTTGGATTTTTTATAATTTTTTTTCCATTTGGGCAAAATTTTAAAAATCTTCTTCTCTGAAACCATTGACCAATTGCTTTGAAATTGCATAGGGACACTTCTGGGTATGAGGATGAGACATGTACAGTAGGTGAGTGACATTGACCTCATGTCCAAGGTCACAGGGCGAGGTGCATGAAATTCACTGTTTATATGGTAACTTGAGAACTATTGAGGCTAAGAAATTCATATTGCACATGCTAGTTGTCATTAATGAGGGCCAGACTTGACAGTAGATGAGTGACCTTGACCTCATACCCTAGGTCATAGGGCCATTTGCTCAAATTTTACTGTTCACCTGACATATTGAGAGCTATTTGAACTTGGACCTCAATGTTGAACACAATGGTTGTGTTAAGCAAAAGCCAGACTAAGACAGTACATGGGTGACCTTGACCTCATTCCCAAGGTCACTGAGACGTGGACACTTACGTGAATTTTACTTTTCACATTGAAACTTGAGAACTGTGGAAGGTAGGACTTTGATGTTGAACTTGTTGGTGGTCCCCTAATTAGGAAAAATTGAGCCCATACATTAGTGACCTTGACCTCATTCTCAAGGTCACAGGGCCACTAACATGAGTTTTACTGGTTGTGTGATAAGCTGAGAACTATTTGTACTGTGACTTTGATCTTGCACATTGGGTGGCCCTCTATGAGAGTTAGTTTCAGAATAGGTCAGTGACCTTGACCTCATTTCCAAGGTCATAGGGTGACCTAGTCAGCTGAGCACAGGACTGTCACAGTCCTCTTGTTATGAATCCAAACCAATTTATATCCACATTATTACGAATCCAAATGGATGGAGGAATTGGCAAAAACAAACTACACCGCTGCAAGAAGATTTTGTTTGCATACATAGAAGATTCATCGATGGTCTATGTACTCTTAACAACAAGGATGAGATCAAGAAACATTGGAAGGAAATTTACCCAAAAGAACTCATTTTGAATGACGAAAATGAGAGTGACAATAAGGCAACTTTCCTTGATCTTGAAATAGGGACTGACAACTGGGTCAAAGTGAAATTCTTGTAAAATCTTGTCAGGGCTATAATTTCTTTACTATTTTACTTAGTTTCATGAAACTTCACACACACACATATCTTGACCTGATGGTATCATGAAACAAATGTAGCTCACTAGGTCAAGTATCTGGGTCACGGTGATACATTCATGTGAAACTACATTACACTTCATGCCCAAGCTATAATTGTGTTGCCCTCTGACTTAGAATCATGAAACTTTACACAATTGTGTATCTGGACACGAGTGTGTCATGCATAAAATTAGGTCAGTAGGTCAAGTATCTGGTTCACAGTGATGGCCTATTTTTATTGACTACAGTCATTCGAAAATGAGACCTGTGATTAGCAAGATTAAAAATGAGCCGGGGGGGGGGATGGATACAGCAATCTCTGATTGCCTTTTAATTTTATCTTGTTTAACCATTTTCATTTAGAACTGTCTAAGACTGATTGTTGATGAAATGTCTGGTTCAGTGGTTTTGATCAATTTCAGTTTTAATGACAAACAATTTGAGTTGAAAGTGTAGATGAGCCTTTCCAAGGTAGCATGTCCTAGGTCAGTGGCTGTCCTTGGCACCAGTTGAGTGCTTTAATTTACATCCAACTCACACCAAAGAAAGCTATTGACGAAGTCTTTTGGGGTAAAGGGTCAATGTTAACTCATTCAGTGCCACATTTTGGATTGGGTCAATAGATTTCATCGGCTCACTTTGGGTGCATTGCATCCAAAGCATGCTGGGTAAGGTTATTGACCTGGATTATTATACTCTCTGTAACTGCTGGTACTCAAATGAAAGGTCTTTTTTACAAGGAATATGAATCCAGCACCTTTATTATAATTCAGACCAGTTTCTTTTAAGCAGTTTGACTTCAGTCGCAATAGCACTGAAAGAGATCAAGCATATATCGGTAAAGTTGCAGATTTTGTCAGAAGGGAATAAGCATGTTCTCCTGCACAGTGGACAGTCAATGCCATCAGCTTCGTTGATTCACATAAGGTTCTCGTCCATAGGAATCGTATGAAAGAAAATCGCACATTATGCCTGGAGGATATATGTAAGTGATATACACAAGGTTAACAGCTTTCCTGGCTATAAGCCAAGATGAGCTAAGATCCCAACCTGCTATGAAAGCTGTTGACTCAGTCCTAATCTAAAATAATGGGTTAAAGTGTTAAAGATTAGACCCTTCCAAATCAATAGAAAAGGGAGAAGTATGAACTAAGAATAGCACATGAAGTAGACGGTGGATGATTTGGCTGGCTGAGTGCTGCCTGATTTTGAGGCATCATAACATTCAAGTGGGAAATCAAACAGACTATATTTATCTGGCATCTCCAATTGGCAGTGGAACAGGAGAGAAAGGATTCTGTGGCAGAAGAAAGGGCATGTTTTATGAGGCACTGTGTTTAACACACAAGGTCATCAAAGCGGCAAACCAGGTCTGTCAAATATCACAAATTATCAAAAAGTGAATTTTGCTGCAGCATATCTAACACAATGGTCAACACAGCTCAAATTTTTGGCCTGTAAAATACATACAAGTAATGATTTTCACAAAGTGAGATGTTTTGCAGTACATTCAACACACTAATTACAAAAGCAAATCCTCTGGATGGTAAAATATGTGACAATTATCAAAAATTGAGAGATGTTTCTAAACATGGAAACTTCAGATGACCATCTAAATGAATAGCAAAAGGTTCGTTTTTACTCCTTTAGCCTTAACAGCCAATGAGGTATTGTCATCATCATGTCTGGCCCACCATCTGTCCCCCTTGTGAATGCAATGACTTCTGAACAAATTAAGCAGCTATCATGAAACTTATACTGTAAAAGTATCTGGGAAACTTGGCTGAGTTGGACACTCAGTGACTTTGACTTACTTTCAAGGTCACTGGCAGTCATCATATTTTCATCCTTGTAGGCACAACTTTTCAAGAAATGGAGCTACCATCATGAAACTTCTGCCATCTGTAGCATCCCATGAGAATCTTAGATGAGTTTGACATTCAGTGACCTTGACCTACTTTCAATGTCACCAGGGTCACATTTTTGCCCTTGCATATACAATGCTGGCCAAAGGGATCTGAAGGTTGCTCTGACCCTTATATTTCAGGCTTTGCAACAAAAAGCATTAACCCATAAGACACATTGCATATTGAGTCTTTCATTGTGAAGTAATTTGACATTCACCTGAGCTTACATGTATCTTAAGGTCTAGTCGCCATTGTTCATTTATCCACCCATCCATCTATCAACATTCTGTCCCTTTTTTTCCTAATTTACATTTTTGACCAACAAGACACTTGCCAGATGAGCCTTCAGACTCTGAGGGAATATCCATGTAACTTTCATGGATCTGTGCATATTCTGTTTCAGCAGTTGGCATTGCAATCATTATATCATTATGTCACTCCTGCAACGTTGGGACATCTTGCTTTTGCATCCCCTTTTTACGCTTATTCTTCAACACGTTGTGAATGCAATAACTCAAGAAAGATTTGACTTGGGAAGTTGAAATTTTTATGTGAATATGTTCCTATATAAGACCTTGCTTGGGATTGCAAATTGGTGACCTTGACCTATTTTTCAAGGTCATGTGGGCATTTCCTGTAAAATTGACGTGAACGTGGGAACTCCTCAAGAATTTGATTCAGTAGGTTAAAATTTTGCATGATTATGTACCATAATATAAGCTAGGTAAGGATTGTAAATGGGTGACTATGACCTATTTTCAAGGTCACAAGCCACTTTTTAAAAATCATTGCAGACACACTTGAGAAGGATTTGACTTAGGAGGTAGAAATTTTGTGTGATTATATTTCTGTATAAAACTTTTATAGACCTTGCTTGTGATTGCAGATGTTTAACCATAACCTATTTTTCAAGGTCACAAGCACGTTCTTAAGTTGCAGAGGTGATAAGGCAAAAAAACCTTAAGGTAGCAGCTTCAAATTTGTGTGATTATGTATATGCATAAGAGCTAAATTGAGATGGTAGATGAGATGACCTTGACCTATTTTTCAAGGTCACAGGTATTTCTTTAAAAATTATTTCAGACGTGATAACTCCAGAAGAATTTGATAAAGAGGTTGAAATTTTGTATGATTATGTGCAAGTTTAAGAACTAGGTTAAGATTGTAGATGAGTGACCTTGACCTATTTTTCAAGGTTACACGACCATTTTCCAAAATTATTACAGACATGATACATCCAGAAGGATTTGGTTTCGGAGGTTGAAACTTTTTGTGATTATGTACCAATATGAAAGCTAGGTTGGGATTGCAGGTGAGTTGCCTTTGATCTATTTTTCAAGGGCACATGGGCATTTCCTTGAAAATCATTGCGTATGTGATAACTCTAGAAGGATTTGACTTCAGAGGTTGAAATGTTATGTGATTATGTACCAATGTAAGACCTAACTTAAGATTATGGATGGATGACCTTGATCTATTTTTCAAGGTCCCAAGTGCATTCCAAAATAAGGGTGACAACTGGTACGGAGACGTGATTTTGTGTTGGAAAATCAGCCTGTTCTAATCGTCAGTTATTTTTATAGGACAGCTGATTATCTGTCAAGCTTTTTATAATTTCATATTTTCAATTTCTCCATCCATTGGCCAGATCGTCTTCAAACTTTGTAGAGCAGTGTTTTGAGTGTATTTTTAGATACATGTATAGTGAAATCTCATTATAGCAGCACTTAGATATCAGTCACATTCACTTAACAACAAAAATTTTGGAAGACAAAAAGATCAGGTCTTTGCAGGAACAAATCTTTGTGAGCTGTTAATTGCTCTGCTCAAATTCTCTCCAGGAGAGCTATGGGGGGAGCTGTTTATATCAACTCACTGTAAAATCTACTGCCTAGATGAGTCATCCACAACTCTTCTAAAGTGTTTCAGGTGTGTGTGTGGAGGGGAGTGTCAGTGGTCGCTGGCACTAAACAGCAAGGCCTGAAGAGCCTTTGTTATTTGATTCATTTGTCGGACTCATTCAGTTATATGGCTCCCTTTCAAAGGATCAGATGGTGTCATTATAAAGAATTTTTACTGTACATGTACATATATAGCACTTGTCCTTTATTCATCGTCAGGTCATGCTTCAGCTGCTTACAAAACACCAGAGGCATGATTTGCCAGGCTAGGATAAAACCACTGGTGACTTCACCAGAGACATCAATATTCAAAATGCCTCCATCCACAGGGATGCTTTGTAGACACCCTCGGGGACTGAAAATAATTTTAGGAATCTAAATAAGTGAATAATTTTGGTATATTTCAATGCAGAACATATGAAAAAGCTGAGGAATTTTGCAAATTTCATTGTTTTGTTGTTGTTACAGCTACAAGACTTGGGGGACCTGATGTTTTCGTTGGGATACTTGTCAAGTGCAGAACGGCTCACTGTCGTTGTACTCAAGGCCAGGAATCTACGCCCAGTGGAAGAGTCCAAGGGAGCAGCAAGTAAGTGGCTGTTGGAGACTTCTTTGATGGTATGCAAAACTTGCAACAATTAATTCTGAAGTTTGCCTGTTGGAAAGACATTGAATTAACCCAATTTTTGCCATTGATCTTAATTATATCACGAGAAACATTAATAGAAACACAGACAGGGAACTACCAGGTCAGGCTCTGTACAGACATGGAACTACCAGGTCAGGCTCTGTACAGACAGGGAACTACCAGGTCAGGCTCTGTACATGCAGATACTTCTTTGCGTGTACTTGGTAAATGTAAACTTTGTTACAGTTGTCAAGCTGGACAGTGAAAGGGTCCAGTGTATTTCTGCTAGATTTCATTCAAGATTTGCTTGGCATGCAGCATGCACATGTACGTGTATCTTTAAAATTTGTAGCTGTGCTAGATAATGAGGAGGAGGAGGGGGCTATTTAAAGTTCAGCGTGACAATGCATGCAGTCTGGTGTGTACCTGTTTCCCAATGAGTTATTATCGAAAGAGATTTTCTTAAAGAAAAATCACCCATATATATAATAATGAGATGACAGGGCTCTGGGTCATCTTTGGTCTTCCAAAACATCAATAGTTTTGGCTTCGTTTGGAGCTCTAAGAACATGACAATGCTTTTTTTAGCACATATTTTATTACTATAACCAGCCTTGTGTACATTTAGATCTACACTGTATATGGATTAGGGATACTCTTTCAATGTATTGCATGAGATTATAATGCCTTAACAAGAAGCCAACAAAATTAATGTTATATGTGGATTAAGTACAATGTATATTAGGTTATTGTGCAAGATATTCAATCTGTGTTAGAATGCATTTTCTCTTAATGCATTGTCAACATAAATCTATAAAGGTGCAAAGTCAATTTTGTTTCAGCATGATTTGAGAGCAAACTAAGGCTATTGTTGTGCAATTGATCTTGAAAGTGTCAGTAAATCATTTTTATTACGCCCATAAAAATGGCTGCATGCATGTGTCATCCAGTGTCCTAGCGTGATCATTGATACAGTAATGATGAGATACCTCTTTTTTTTCTTGCAATCTTCAGTGTGTACAGATTCAAGTGAGAAAACATGTAAGAAGTCTGCAAATACTTGCTATTAAGAACGGCATTAAGGAGGTCTGAATCAACAATGTTTTGTAGTACGCGTGTACTTCTCGTCAGTAACTATTGACTGAAAGGTGGCCCTCTGGAATCAAAATAGATAAACTGTCATCCCAAGATTTTGATACTTTTTTCCTCACAAACCAGTCATTGGGGGATTGATTGTTAAAAACAACCTATTCTTTGATGGTGATATTGTTATATTTATTTATTTTTATTTTTTCATTTATACAAACCATGTTGAAAAAAAAAATCAAGATAAGCCATGCCAGGAATTGCCCCACATAAACAGCTTTCATGAGCATCTATTCTACAAGCTGTTTGTGGGTGCATGGGAAACGTATACTGAAGGATAAAAACACGGCTCAACTTGACCAGGAGGATTCTATTGACAGATAGAAGACTGGGGGCCTGTTAGGGCCTGAGGTCTTCTGTCTACCAAACCTCTGTTATGCTCAGCTGTGTCTTGATACATTGATAGAGTAGGTTTCATCTGGTGATGCCACATTAAAATTCACACAATGGCTCCATCTGCTGACAAATTCAACTTCCCCATGCTGGATAGCAGCACAACTGGGTTGACAGTGATGCATCACATGCTCAATATTAAAGCAAGGCAGGGCCTGTATCCCAGGATATCACTGGTCACATGATGTTGTTCTTACATCTGATTAGCTTACCACACCTGCCTATATTATGATTTTCCTCATTGTAGCCAGTAAAGGGTTAATTTATCCCATCTTCAGGTGGACTGTTCTTTAAGGCGTAGTGGGGTTAAGCACAAATTCCATGCCAGTAAACAAACTTCTTATAACAAGAGCTCTACTTCAGACACTAATATGCACAGTCAGTATGATCAGTGGTTTTTGCAGTGGCTAGCTCATTGTGCTTCTATTGCTGTAAGGGTAGCCTGAGTATCACTTTTAAGACAATGCAAAAATCACTGAGTGAAACTTGGCAAAGTTAGCATGAAATGAATTAACCCTTAGGAACCTGATGTTAAGACAACTTTTCACGTTAAAAACATCATCAAACATTTGACGTGAATGTCCTCGGCCCAGTTTTTGTCTTTAAGTATATGTCAGCAGAAGGAAAGTGTGCAGATTGCACTAAGGAAACCTGTGGACCCTGTCATCAGAGGGTTAAGTTGTTTTGTACAAAACACTGTTTCAGTTTTGATAAAGAAAAGTTCCTAATGACTATTCTTATGAAATTGGGAGAGGCAGTTCTCATTCATTTTATATCTGTAAATTATTGGCCAATACATACATGGTACTTTCGTTCATTTTTGGTCATGAACTAGATTTCTAGCTTTTGAAAATTTGAACAATTGAAAGAAAGGTTAATTTTATTTCACCCCTTTCTTTTTCTCTGTGTACTTAGGTCAAATTAACTTTTTTTTAAAAAAAGGATAGGTTACAAATAAAACTATAGGACCTTCTGTACAGAAGATTAGAGGAGCAAAATGTTTTGGAGATGAAGACAATACAGCGATGTTTCTGGACACGTCAAGTAACATGATTAAGAAAGATACTATGAAGGCGATCACAGCCTGTCTCCACTGTTGCACTGATTTGAAATGTTGATGGTTCAGACCTCTTTTTTTGTGTCATAATTTCCAGGCCCATTTTGTTGGATTTGTAACAGTTTGGTAAATTTGTTTGCTAGGTGTGTAGAAATTATTGTTTTGCACGAGTGCAAAGGATCCAAGAAGAAGTGGAATGTAGTCTTGTTGCAATTTGAGGACTGAATGGCTTGCACCTTTTCCCATTTAAAGATGCTTTAATGAATGAGCTAAAACTTTTAAAGAGGTTCTGCGGTCATTTAATTCGTTTTCTATATCATTAATAACCACAGATAAAATTTCGATCGTGAAAAAAAGAAGAAAATTATGTGGTTCTGAATGCTGAAAAAGGAGCACTCTGTAACTCTTTTGTGGCTTTTAGAATGTACATGTCACTTAAAAAAGATTCAGAAAAGGTGTGAATTTTTATCTAATAGTATATATTCGTATTATTGAGTAAGTTAACCCTTTCCCCCTTGAATTGACACTTGAGTCAACAACTTTCCTTGCCAAGGAAAGTTGTTGACCTGGGGCATGTGATCTTGATAGGGCTCATCTACAATTCTCAGTCAAAATTGTTTTTCATTACTGTTGAAATTAGTTGAAATCACTGAAGCAGACGACATTTGACCACCAGCCGCTTTTGGCCAGTTTAAGGGGGTGGCCAGTTTAAGGGGGAAAGGGTTAAAGTTTAATGAAAAATTCTGCATTGGAATTATGGATAGGCTTTTTGCGAGCAACTTAATTATGTATTCATGAGATGTAATGGAACATTGTTTAACTTAGCTCTTTGTACATTTATGTGGGAAAGGGTCAGTTGTCTTGTTGTGGTGTATGTGACAATCTATAAAAACAAACAGGAAAAATTACATTTTGAGATGTATTTATATGCCAATAATACCCTGTAAAAACAAAATTTAGAGCCTTTGCGAATCATACTCTGGGAAAATACTTTAGTTTCCACAGCGCTATTATTTTTCAGTGTCATGCAAATATTTTAAAATCTGTCCACACTTGTTATAAACCTTTAGGTGTATTATGCATGAACGTATACGGGAATCACAGATTTTTATTCAGTCACTGTATATGTATCCAGGGTGGCAATTCATACAAAAATATTTTGGAACTTAAATTTTAAAAAACCATCTGACCCATTGTTTTTAAATTTAAAACTTTTTTCATTAATACCATATCATTGTCCAGATTTGCATATTATTTCATTATGTACCATTTTAAGGCTATGCAGTGACATTTTCCAGTACCAAGGCCTTTCACTTACTTAGTCTAGAATGAACGAGTTAACGGTTTTCTTGTAGGAACAGACATTACTTCAGAATAAGTAAGAGAGTTTTAGACAAATTGTTTAATAAAAAATATTATTTTCGTATCATAGAATGCTCAGGAGAAATGACTTCCATGTATTTTCACTTTCTTTATTATCACTTTCCTTATTTTCAGATCCATTTGTCAAAGTATCACTCATTTATGCTGGCAAAAGACTAAAGAAGAAAAAGACTTCATCGAAACGTGGAACAGTGAATCCAGTTTGGAATGAAGCTCTTGTGTTCAACCTTGGCAAGGAATTCCTCAAAAATATCTACCTAGAATTCATGATTTACAACGATAATTTAATTGGAAATAATGAAATTTTGGGTCGTGTTATGCTTGGCCCAGACACGTCAGGAGAGGAGTTAGCCCATTGGAATGACATGATCAACTCTAAAAGTGCAATGGCTCGTTGGCACCATCTTACCTGCGCCTCAACTAGTGCCTCCTAGTGGCCATTTCTGGAACTAGCAATACATTTCATTGCCACTGGAGGCTGCAAATCATTGTCATCCACGTGTTTTTTGTGCTGTCATAAAAGAAGGAAATGCACGACAAGTTTCAAAAAAAAAAAGGGTACAGGGATATTTTGTATGTGTGTTTTGAGTGCTGTGTATATTCCTGGAAATATTGTTTGCTGCTCGTCTCTGGACCAATTAACGCAGTGTAATATGTACACGTACAATGTGATGCCCTACATGTAAACAGGATCTAGCATTTTGCCCAGTGTGTTGGGGTCTAAGCGCACAGACTGTGCCAGCAGCTGTCTATAGAGTATCACAACCCTGCAAATCTGTTGAATTATCGTGAAACCTGTCTGTAACGAGACCACCTCATGTGCATCATGAATGTAGTCTTAATTGAGAGGTGGGCTTTCATGACAGGTAATTCCTGGTGAAAAACTGACTCGTGGGCTGATGAAAGGCAAGATGTGTGATCTGTCATAATTGTGGTCCTAAAATTCAGATTTCACCGTATCGTGTGTCAAATATTACAATCCGGCCTGATGGCTGCAACATGTCCCCGTGGATTACGGCACTTATCATTCAATGTCATTGAAAAATGCAGTGAGACATGGAATACCAATATTATTGCATATATGATAAACAACTGCAGCATAATTCAATATATATATTATATTTACATATATATCTACAATGAGATAGAAGATGAAATTTAATCCTATAATTTGCATATGCATGCAATTTCATGAAAGTTGACAGTTAAATGTACAGACAGATATAAATTTTAAGTCAGTTGCTACCATTGTTGAGAAATGCAAACTACAAATATAATTCACAGAGATTATAGCCTGGAGTTGTGCAGCTACATGTAGCTTTCAAGGAGCGAAAAATGCTAGAGACAAATTGTGGTTGTAAATACAGATTACCCATGGAAATACTCTACTTTTAAAAGTGACAATTATATTTTAATCTGCTACAGAAACAGTGAAACTAAGTTATGGCATTGGCAATCAAGAGCTGCCTGTGAAAAATGTATTATGTATGGTAAAACTCAATTATGGTGTTGATCTTATGATAACAATTACCTACCACACAAATGTGTGGTAAAACTCAATTATGGTGTGAACCTCACAATAATTACCTGCCATGCAAATGTATGGTAGAACTCCATTATGGTGTTGACCGTACAATAATTGCCTGCCACACAAATGTATGGTAAAGCTCCATTATGGTGTTGACCATACAATAATAACATGCCATGCAAATGTACGGTAGAACTCTGTTATGATGTTGACCTTATAATAATTACCTACCACACAAATGTATGGTAAAACTTCATTATGGTTTTGACCGTAGAATAATTACATACCACACAAATGTATGGTAAAACTTCATTACGGTGTTGACCATACAATAATTACATACCATCAAATGTATGGTAGAACTCTGTTATGATGTTGACCTTACAGTAATTACTTACCACACATGGTAAAGCTCCTTTATGGTGTTGACCATGCAGAAATATATATTACCTACCACACAAATGTATGGTAAAACTTCATTACGGTGTTGACCATACAATAATTACATACCATCAAATGTATGGTAGAACTCTGTTATGATGTTGACCTTACAATAATTACCTACCACACATGGTACAGCTCCTTTATGGTGTTGACCATGCAGAAATATATATTACCTACCACACAAATGTATGGTAAAATTTCATTACGGTGTTGACCATACAATAATTACATACCATCAAATGTATGGTAGAACTCTGTTATGATGTTGACCTTACAATAATTACCTACCACACATGGTAAAGCTCCATTATGGTGTTGACCATGCAGAAATATATATTACCTACCACACAAATGTATGGTAAAACTTCATTACGGTGTTGACCATACAATAATTACATACCATCAAATGTATGGTAGAACTCTGTTATGATGTTGACCTTACAATAATTACCTACCACACATGGTACAGCTCCATTATGGTGTTGACCATGCAGAAATATATATTACCTACCACACAAATGTATGGTAAAACTTCATTACGGTGTTGACCATACAATAATTACATACCATCAAATGTATGGTAGAACTCTGTTATGATGTTGACCTTACAATAATTACCTACCACACATGGTACAGCTCCATTATGGTGTTGACCATGCAGAAATATATATTACCTACCACACAAATGTATGGTAAAACTTCATTACGGTGTTGACCATACAATAATTACATACCATCAAATATATGGTAGAACTCTGTTATGATGTTGACCTTACAATAATTACCTACCACACATGGTAAAGCTCCTTTATGGTGTTGACCATGCAATAATTAGTTACCACACAAATGTACAGTGAAATTCCTTTCATGCTAATGACCTTACAGATTTTACCAATTACAGATATGTGTGGTGAAACTCTATTATAGTGTTGACCTCACAATAATTACCACCTGCAGAAATATGTATGGCAAGACAAAATGCTGCAATTATACTGACATAACAATATCAAAAGATGAACAGCTACCTGTGACAGACTTGGTGTACCTCATTGATGCTATATAACCTGACAATAAATACTGAGTTCTCGTAAGTGGGCAACTTGAATCCATTATTGGTAAGCCATTTTAATGTATGTCAAGCATAATTTAACTGTTTGCTGTACAGCTTTGTTCTCTTTTTCACCCATTTTTTTTTTAAATTTTTATTTTTGTTAACCAGATGATCATGAAACATATCATTAATTTGTCTCTTGATCAAACAGTTCATTTGCATCTGATAGAGTATTAACTATACCCATGTCAGGATATGTTGTAATAAACGATTGATATTTGTTCATGTATATGAAAAATACAAGTTTTACAACATCTTTTTAGTTGACTGGAGTTTTGTCTCTTTTTGTGTCCATGCAATATTTTAATGTCTCCAAAGCAATGTCAGTTCACCAAAGTGCACTTCCTGCACATAGTATGTCATCCAAAATAAACACACAGGCACTTCCAAATATAACTGAAATCTCAATTGTAGGCCTGAGTTTAAACACCATGTATAATTGCATGAAGCAGACAGGAAATTCAGAACACAAGTGTTATTTTAACCCTCACATTGCTAATCACTGCTGTAGTTGTTTTTTCATTACTGTTAAATATATAATGGTTAAAAAATTGAAATTCCTCATGAAGATACATGTACCTTTCATTCAAATACCAGCAAGCCTGGCCTAAAGCAAAAAGTAATCTTAGTCAACAGCTTTCATTGGGACACTTTGCGCGCACATTGCACGCAAAATGTCCCGAGGAAAGCTGTTGACTCAATGTTAAAGCCCTTTATAGGTTAACTATACAGCTGGTCAGAATGCAGAATTGCCTGTAAAATATACCAGTTTTATTCTTTAGTCCATCGACATCGACATCTGTCCATTAACAATTCACATTTTCGACTTCTGATAAAAAACCATCAGCAGGATTTACGTAGAACGTGATGAGAATGTACCTTGGGTGGGGTTCTGCCATGTTTGTTCAAATGCTCCTGCTTCAGTGATTTTTGGAATTTTAATTTTTTTTGTACATTTTTTTTTTAATTTTCAAAATCTTTAAAAAAATCTCTGAGACTGCTATACCAATAGCTTTGAAATTGCACGGGGACATTTCAGAGGACCCCCAGACCTTAATTGTGGACCAGGTGGTGCTGCAAATTGTTTTTACGAATTTTTGTGTGTTTTCAATATTTTTGACTTCGAAAGCTTCTTCTCCAAATCCGTTACTTAGATTCTGTTGCAACTCAGTTAAAAATGTAACTTGTGGAAGGGTCCAATAAATTTGAACATATTCTGCATCTCTGATTTTTAATGAATTTTTCAATTTGGGTACAGGGGACTTCTCAGTTGATGTGTACATTCCCATCAATTATAATACAAACCAAGCAGAATTGCAAAAGTAAGTCACACTGTTTACTTCTCCAAAAAAATCAACCAGATTTACTTTAAACTTGGTCAGAATGTACCTTGGGTGGATGTCTGCCAATTTTGTTCAAATGGTCATGCTCTAATGATTTTTGGAATTTTCAGCTCAGCTGACTTGTCAGTCAGCTGAGTTTATCTTGTGGTCCTCCGCCTGTCATCCGTCAACAATTTACATTTTCAACTCCAAAACCACTGGCCAGATTCATTTCAAACTTGGTGGGTATGTGCCTTGGGTGGGTCTTTACGAACTTTGTTCAAATGGTTATGCTCCATTGATTTTCGGATTTTTTTTTTGCATCTTTTTTGTACTTTTGGGGGTAAATCTTAAAAAATCTTCTCCAAAACCACTCACCCAATTGCTTTGATATTGCACAGGGACACTCCTGGGGACTCCTAGTTCTGATTTTGTTTACCAGTTGGCACTGCAATTTTCTAATTTGTTAATGATTTTTTGTGTGTTTTTGCTATTTTTGACTACTCCAGAACCGTCACTCCGATTAAGCTGAAACTTGGTGGACATGTTCCTTGTGGATGGGTCAAACAAAGTTGTTCACTAGGTGGCACCACTCTGGATTCCTTATTTTTGACAATTTTTTCAATTCTGGTACTTTTCGGTCAATGCAGCTTTCCTATTGATTAACATGCAAGTCAATGGGCATTCTAATGCCAATTCACATTTTCGACGCCTCTTCAAAACCGTCATCCAGATTGACTTCAAACTTGGTGGCAATGTACCTTGGGTGGGTTACTACCAGGTTTTTAAAATAGTCACGCTGCAGTGATTTTTTTAGACTTTTAATGAAATTTTTTTGTTCCTTTTTTGGACAAATCTTAAAAAATCTTCTCCACAACCACTCACCCAATTCCTTTGATATTACATAGGAACACTCATAGGGACTCTTAGTTCCTAATTTGTTCACCAGGTGGTGCTGCTTTTTTCAAACTTTTTATGAATTTTTATGAGTTTTCCTTACTTGTGACTTCTCCAGAACCGTCACTCAGATTAAGTTGAAACTTTGTGAATATGTTCCATGTAAAAGGGTCAAGCAAAGATATTCACTAGGTAGCACTGCTGTGGATTCCTGTTGTTTTATCTATCAAGTTTGTTCAAATGGTCACGTTTCAGTGATCTTTTTAAAAAGTTTAAATAGGAAAGTTTAACATGGGAATTTCTTGTAATAGTTATAACTGAAATAATTTTGGCCAGATTTGTGCCAAATGTGGTAGGGATATACCTTTTATAAATATCTACCTATTTTGGGCAAATGGTCATGCTCCAGTGATGTTTGGACCTTGACCTCATTCGCAAGGTCACAGGACAACTGACATGAAATTTTCTGTTCACTTGATAACTGGAGATCTGTTTTGAGTTAGGACTTTGATGTTGCACATGTTAATGTTTCACAATGAAGGACATGCTTAGACAGTACATGAGTGACCTTGACCTCGTTTCTGGGGTCCCAGTTTAACATACATGAATTTTACTCTTCACTATAACTCCAGAACTACTTGAACTGAGACCTTGATGTTGCACATGTTGGTGTTCTTCTATAAAGGTCAGACTTGCTCAGTACATGGGTGACCTTGATCCTATCCCAAGTTCACAGAGCTGCAAGTGTGATGAATGTCTAGGTCAGCTGAGCGTGGGCTGTTCACACAGCCCTCTTGTTAATAATTTATTTTTTTCTTCTTTGAAACTTTTCGGCGAGTTGATTCAAAATTATATAGGGACACTTCTGATGATCCCTAGACCTTAATTTGTTCTCCAGATCGTGCTGTGATTTTTTTTTTAAATTTTGTGTGTTAAAGCTATTTTTTACTTCTCCAAAACAATCATTTTAATAATAGATTCTTCTGAAACTCAGGGAAAATATAATTTGTGGAAGGTTCAAAGAAAGTTGTTTTCACTAGGTGATGATGATATTCCACACATCTGCTTTTTAACAATTTTTTTCAATTTGGGTCCTTATTGGTAAATACATTCTCGTTGATTACAGTGCAAGTCAATGGGGATGGCAATGGTAAGTCACAATAGGAGACATTCATATTTAACTGCGATCCTGCTCACTTCTTGTGTTGCGGGGGGCAACAGACTGATGCTTCCACCATGATCAGGGCAAATTTGTATTATATACTACATGTACATAAGCATCCAAAAATAACACTTTTTCAACCAAAAGAGAACCCATTTCTAATTATTTAGGCATCCTATATTTTTCAAATATATGTTAATACATATTTTTACGATTATTATGTGTTTGTGTTGTTCATTTTGTTGAGAAAGTACTTTTGACCGATACTAAATACATGGATCTGCCCCTGATGCAGGTGGCTCCATCTTTTGCTCAATAGGTGTTAGAGTTGGACCGCATTTAGATATGAATACTATTTTGACTTCATGAAAACCGTCAAGCAGACTAACTTGAAACTTTTTGGGTATGTACCTTTGGTGTTGCCTGCTAAACATCCGTTCTTGGCGGTCTACTACCCCCCGGCGAACGCGTGTATCGCCTCAAGAAAGTCTGCTTAGGAGGCAACCTTTGGTGGCTCTTTACCAACTTTTAGTCAAGTGGTCATGCACCAATGAATCACGGAATATTTTTGCTAATTTTTTGGAAAAATTGTCTCCAAAACTGCCAGGCTAATGGATTCGAAATTACATAGGGACACTTCTGGTGACCTTGAGATCTTGCATCGTGGTGCTATCATTTTGTCTGAGTTTTAGCTCAACTGACTTGTCAATAGATGAGCTTATCCCATGGACTTCGTCCGTTGTCCACCGTGGAGAACCGCGGGTCCTGTCCCAGCTCAGCCTGGACCAAGGACCAAGCAGCACAGCTGAGCACCACAAATACAAACTTACTTCCTTTTATAGCATGTTTCACACAAAATTAATATAAAATTAACTGCCAAATTACTGGTTCTGTCCCTTGATCTGTTTATAGTCAGCCATGTTGTGTACATGCTGCTACACCTTTGCCTGTCCCTGTCAGACCCCTCTGGGATTCTAGTTTATTAATTTTCTTCATTTTTTTGACAACAAATTTAAATCATTTTCAAAAAGCCCTTGGCAAACTGCTTCAAAATTGCATATGGATACTAGTGGTTATAAGGGCAAGACACCGTCAACCTGAACACAACCCAGAACAAGTTCTATTCTGGGTGCAACGGATTGTAAAATTTTATTGCGACAATTAATCCCAATATTTACTCGTCCACGCATTCAATGTCACCAGTATTATGTGCACCCTATTCTGGTCCACAAATTACTTGTCACCAGTATTAATGCGCACTTGTGAAGTATTTTAGGCCACTAAAAGGCCTACCTCCACGAACAAAAGCATTTCTCTTCATGGAGCCCAGATATATGGAGACACCCTTGTCTCCATAGCAACCGCGGCACATTTTGTAAACACGCGGTGCCTAGCACGTGCCCATGCACACAAACCAACAGTCATCCTTGACAGTTGGTAAACAACTGACGTCAAAATTTGTTTACGTCAAATCTCTTACGTAACCCTCGTTGCTAAGACCGGGGCCCACGGGGCACGTTCACCAACGCCACAATCCGTTCATTTAGACCATAGCCACTGACGAGTCAAGTATTGACGAAACCGGTCTGGCAATCACAGAGCAGTGTTCCAGGTTGACAGGCTCCGCCAGTCACCTTTACACTTGCCTAGTCTACAGATTCATTTCTATCAAGTTTCAGAAAAATGTGAATAATGGTTTTGTAGAAAGAGTGGAAAATTTGTCAAAAACAAACAGTGGGAAAAAATGCAGCACCACCTGTTGAACAAATAAAGGTTTCAGGGTCCCCTGACATGACCTTGTGGAATTTTAAAGTAATTGTAATTGGCTGGGTGGTTTTGGAGAACAATTTTTTTTTTTCAGATTTTGCCAAAAACTGAAAAAAAAATCATAAAAAATCCAAAAATCAGGGATCCAGAGCATCATCACCTAGTGAAGACCATTGTTTAACCCTGCCACAAGTTACGTTTCCATCAAGTTTCAGAACCATCCGAGTGAAGTTTCTGGAGAAGTCGAAAATGGGGAAAAAAACAAAAATTCCAAAAAATGTACCAAATGTTCTTTTTAAGGAATTTTTACCCCTCGACCTTCTAGGCCGGAGGGGTATTGTCGTCCGTCTGTTGAACTAGATAAGTGTAACATACTACAGACGACTGTTTGTTGAACTTCAATTGTATAGTGAGGGTCTTGTAGAAGTCTTCTCCTTGCATTTGATGTTCTATAACTGTGATTCAATCACTTAACTTCTCTTTTACACAATGTTCCAGATTCATACATATCACAAAAACAATGTGGGCCTACTTTTTTCCTTTGCTGTAGACTCAGCTGATGAACTAGTCCGGAGAGCCAAAAACTGATGGGCATACCAATTCTCTTTTTATTCTTGGCAGAAGTGATAAAATTTGGATTTTGAGTGGTTAGGCCCACACATTTTGGAAACACTGTAGTGTGTATGCAATGAAAAATATTTCAAAGGTTGAGAAGACCAGTTTAAAACCACCAGTTGCATTTTATGGGTGACTGCCTGTCTCAAGTCAGGAGTGAAATTTGTTTCTTCACATTGGTATTGGAAGATGAATGTTGATGCTTTGGTAACTCTGGAATCTCCTTGCTGTCATTGTTGGGTTTGAAATTTATGAATATGGATCATGTTTTTCTACAGAAGTGTAACATACTAGAGAAGTCCGTCCATGCCTTGTCAACACCATATCTCAAAAAAATACACACCTTACAGAGACCAAGTTTTTATCACAGTAGGCCATTGAGGTGCTTCAGGTGCCTTGAGAAAAGTAGGTCAGGAGGTCACATATTTAGGTCACTACTATGTTAAAGAAAAAAATGGTGTTAACACAATATCTACACAAATATTGAATGTGGCTTCAATTATTTATGACAGTTGGTCCTAAGGATGCCTCAGAAGCCTATCGAAAACTAGGTCACTGGGTCACATATTTAGGTCACAGTGCTGCATTGAAGAAAAATGGCCTTGCCATGATATCTTCAAATCTTAATTTTCTCATTGTCGCTGCACCAATTATTTATAACAGTTGGTCCTAAGGATGCCTGGGACACCTAGTGAAGACCAGACCACTGGGTCACATATTTAGGTCACAGTGCAGCATTGAAGAAAAATGGCCATGGCATAATATCTCTACTCATTGCATTTGCACCAAAGCTTTGTCATTAGGTCAAACAGAAGTAACTTTGACCTATTCAATTGTCTTTTTGTCACCTACCTCCTGGCCAAGGGGTTTTCAGTCACTGATCGGCTTCTAGTTGAAACTATCACCAAGGTCACAGGATGACTGAATTTCATATCAGGTGGTAACTTGAGAAATGTTTGAGGTGGGACATTTAAGATCCAAGTTGAGACTCCATATGGGTGATGTTGACCTCATTGACAAGATTACATGGTCACTTCAGTCTATATATATTGATGAAATGTCTACAATAGGATAGAATTAAAATTTGGTGATGTCGGTCATTTGAGTGATATCCATGCAATTTTTTTGCAATACATGTATCTAAAAAAATGCATGGAAAATTATGAACATACTGCTTGGCAAACTTTGTATGCATACCTGGGAACTGCAAATTGAAAATGGTTTAGTTTTTATTTTTGGTTCTGTAAAGCATGAAATTTAACAAGTCTAACAATTTTTCACCTCACAGTTCAAATTTCAATGCTGCAAGTGCAAATAATTCTCCAAAAACTGGAAAAGAATTTAAGCAAATATGCCTCAGTTGGCATCACCTATGTTTGGAATGATAAGAGAAAATTTTATGCTAAGCTAAATCTTCGCAACATCTTTTGAAATTTTAAACCATGGAAAATATATGTGTTTAAGAGGGGGGTATGTATACAAAGATATATATTATATGTATGTGTATGTATATGCATATATACATACATACATACATACATACATACATTTTATATATGCTGTCTGGAGGCTGATGTGTCTGCAAGAGTAGATTTTAATGCCCTATACACTGTATTAGTGCTCACCAATTGTAGACCAAACACTTGGAGTTACCAAAATATAAGCCAATATGTCAGTTTGACCTTTCGATGTCAAAATTGAGAATACCAAAAGAAATCTTGTTGGTACTTTCATATTTATGTTTTATGGTAATCATGGGCCTAGGATTCACCATTACCAAGATGTAAGCCAATGTCAGTTAGACCTTTCAAGGTCACTCAAGGTCAAAATCAACAACAGGAAAAGAAACCCCTTGATACTTTCTTGTTCATAGGCAAAGTAACCATAGGTGTAGGATCTACCAGTATCAAGATATAAGCTAATATGCCCGATTTGCTGAGAGAAAGAGAGGGCAAAAACAACTTGAATTCCACCAAACAGTATATAGGTGCATGCCCTTTCAGAGGCATACATAATTACTGCATCATCATATCCTTCACACCTTTGATGAAAGTCCACCCAGGGATCATCTATGGAAAAAGCAGATCCAGTTTTCACTGTATTGCAATGCATGCACTCTATTGCAACTATATGCTTAGACAGTGGTAGCACTTAAAATACTGACATATAGTCCCAAAAGGCCTAAGTTTAATATCCCATGAGAAAAATATACATATACCCATCATTTTTGCAATCTTCTATCATCTTTATCGGAATTTTATGTAGATAAAGTTTCAATAAAAACAATTCTGTCAAGCTGTTCTGGAGAGGGAGTCTCAAATAATCTAAACACATAAAAGTTGATTTGAAAATATGGGGAAAAAATACAGCATCACCTGGTAGCAAAACTATGAACTAGGTGACCTTGTACGCCATATCAAATAGACCAGTTCATAGGACTCGGGTTTGTTCGGTTCACTTCGGGAAGCTCACCCTGCTTTGTTTACATCCTTTTATTCGATTGACAGACTTCCATGTACATATTGAAATTTGTCATTGTGACAGATGTTTTATTCAAATACCAACATTTCAAGTTTAAGCTTTTTCGCCATTCCATTTAAAGTCATGCTGTATCTATTTTGTGCCTTTTAAAAATGTGATGTAGCTTTCAACGTTTTTTGACAGGAAATCAGAAAATCTTTTTACTTCCACAGGGAGATTTTGTAAGTAAAAAAGAAGAAATAAATGGATTTTGGTTGGCGAGATCCTTCAAAATAGAAAAAATTTCAATTGAGAGGCAAAAAAAGGGGGGGGGGGAATTTTTCACTGGCCTAGGCCTTTGTTGACTTGGCCAAGTGCAGAATAAGTTAAAATCAGTCAAACTGTAAGACCACACATGGACAGACAGATGTCAAGTTTAAATCTATATTTATTTTGATAATTTCGTCAAAGCTTAATTCCCAGGGGTTTTCTTGAAACAAACATGCATGCACCATTAGCTGCAGTCTAAGTGGCCCTCACAGTACTTAATGAAGAAGGATGAATTTCTGTTCAAAATTTGGGCACTTACGAGCTAATATTTCTATAGTCTGCCACCATGAGGCAGCACTTCCCGATAGTGCCAAAGAAATGCCATTAACTTTTTAGGAAAGACAAGCAAAACTAAAAAAGAAGATTTGCTGCCAAGCAAATATGTCTGTGCCTTCAATTCTACACAAATTTTGTTTGTCACTCATTAGATGCGCCTACAGCACAGATGTGTGAAATTGGAATGGCACCTTTATGTCTCATGTTTTTTTTTTTAAGATATTCAACCTTAAACATTTTCAAGTGTCATAAATTGGCATAAATGTAAATCCTACACCTTTTGTTTGCAGTTCCTTGGGTGCCCATACAACAAAAACCTATAAAGTTGCAATGGCACCAAAAAGGGGGGGGGGGGGGGCGGGTGCCATATTTAGGAAGTGCTCTGCTATTAGGGGAAGAAAGAAACTTCCCCCCACCCCCACCCCATTTTCATTTTATGTCTCACGATGGGCGAACCGACCTCAGAATAGTCAGTAACTACAATCTGAATTCATTAAATCCGACTGAGATGCCGGCAGATTTTGTAAATCTCTGTTTTGCGTATTTATTCTCATAAGATTATAACTTCCATGTATTTATCTTCCCATTGCTTCTGAATTTAGAGATACAAAATAATATATCTTGGTTTAACCATAAAATGCATGCCTTCATTGTGCCTGTTCGGAAAAAACGCCTTCCTCTTTTGCGGTGGATCAATAGACTGTTATTGCACAGGCCTAACTTGTGCATTGCCATCGTTGAAAAAAAAATTGAAGCAGAGGGGAAACAACTTTTGGACCTGCAATAAGATCAATGGACTCCGAGGAGAAGAAATAGAAGATAGATAGTCGAGGAATCAGAACTTCCATCGTTGAGAAATATCATTTGATTTGCAAGTGACACTCTATTCTTCATTCAAAGTTCACCAGCGAGTCCCGTGACCCAGTCAGGTTGACGCTGCTAGTCTTCCCGCTCTACCCCCACCCCACCCCCTGCCAGCTCACTGTGTGGGTTTGAACCGTTGCGTCAATTTCAAGAGCAATATCCATGTGCTTTAATAGGACAGAGCAAGAACAGAAGTTTCTGCTGCTCTCCTATAGAAAGCATTTCAGTCATTCACCGCTACAGTTGTGTATTCCTACTACTTTTCATTGTAATTTACAGCTCAATAACTTTAAAACCACCCGTAGCAGAAACAACAAAGTTTGTGTGTTAAAATTATGTATATAGCAGAAATGTTCACATAGATTTTATTATTGCAGCTTTAAAAGTAGGTAAATTTAACATGCATTCCAATGTGAATAAACATCTCTAGCCATGAAGAATTCTGTGTATTATATTGTGTATTCGGCTGAATACAAAGATATTGGTAATTGTGACCTCTCCTATTACACACACACACACACACACACACATATATATATATATATATATATATATATATATATATATATATATATATATATATATATATAAATATATATATATATATATATATATATATATATATATATATATATATATATATATATATATATATATATATATATATATATACATATATATATATAATGTAAAAATAGTCTTCCCGTATATTTGCATACCGCAATACAGCATGGGCTCCTCTTATCTTGACATTTTAGTATTTAGTGCACCTCGAAAGTGACCGTGTATTTGGTTGATATACGAATATTACGATGCTGGTTATCGTAATGGGTCTGCTATAATATTCAGTTAAAACTGCATAATGAAATGAATATCAAAGTTTCCAGGATGAAGGTTAAAATGATGCAAAACAGTTTATTCTGCTGCCCGGAATGAGGCGCCGTGAAATAAGTTAAGTTACATATTAGATTTACCATTTAGCTCACAAATTTCAGTTTTTGCACATGGACAAACATTAATTCATTGTGAAAAATAAAAGGATTTTACGATCACATAAAATGTTGTAAAAATATGTTGCTCAAACGCTTTAGGATTTACGTTTCATTACACCGTGCACCATATTTGCGCCTTCTGATCGACAAAGCCACTGCAAAATTGAGAAAATGGTTTTCTCTCAAATAAATCCTCAACAGTTTTACGTACTATTACTTTGATTATTCAAAAAATATTCTAAGGGTTTACAATATTTTATTCATGTATTTGTTTGTTTGTCTGTATGTCTGTCTTTCAATTATTATTATCATCATCATCATCATCATTATCAATATTATATTATCATTATTGTAGTAGTATTTATTTTTTTAAGTGGAGTATAGAAATATTAATATCCTTAATTTTCACTTAAGCCTATCTTTTCCTCACCTGTCATTCACCTACCAGTCCCATCTATATTGATTATTGCTGGCTTACTAAACTGCCAAGAAATACTTGCAAATTCGCAGCGCCATGTGGTAAAACCTGTGGAATTCAGTATATTCCTTCCGGCAAAAAGTAACTATATTCATACTTATCATATTCATTTTCAAAAAATAAAAAAAGAAAAAAGAAACATTCTGCGAAGGTAGAGGAAGGGTGCGAATTCAGCATGATTTGCCGGTTGTCTAATCAAGGGAGAAAAATTGCAATTTTTGCGGATATTTGGCAAGCCAAACGTGCAAATATTCATATTAGACTCCATAGATCGTTCAGATCGTTTTGAGTTTATTTTAATTCTCTGGAGTATATTTAATTACTCTGCGGGGAGTCTTAAATATACTGCAGAATATTTTAAATACTCTGCACTGTGTTTAAAACTCGCTGTGGTGAATTATAAAAACTCTGTAGATTATTTAGAGCTCTCTGCACAGAATCAAAAACTCTCTGCAGCGTATTTAATACGGTACATAAATTATGAATGAAATGGACAACACAGAGTTTTAAGTAAACTGCAGGCACTTTGATGTGATTCCTTATTTGTGTTTCGAAATGTCAAAAACTTTATACTAAAAGTGCATAAGTTGAGCATTTGACCCAAAGATGTTAATCACCTATCTACCAGAAAACGTGAGAAAAAAATCTTGTCTAAGAACAATGTGCATAAGATTTACAGATTTATATGTATTTCATCCAGACTGCGATTCTTTGGGATTTTCTTCGTTTTCTTATAAGTATTGCCCCTGGTTTTCCACTCGAATCAATCACGTATATACACAGAGAAGATAACAAAGTTGTCAACGTGAAAAGCTGTAATCCCAGCGATAAATACCCAACGGATTTAGTGAGTTTTAATTGCTTTATTCTGTGGTGGCATTTCCTTAGTTTAAGGTTTCCTGGTATCAATTCCAGTCATTAGAGGGCACTGTACTAGTCTTCTATAAAATCTTTGATAATGCAGAATTGAATTTGCGTTGGGGGCAAAATGCATTGCCTATCAAGAAGTATTTATTATTTTGAAAAATCGGGAATATAATAAAAAGGAAGTCGCATAGGGTGTTCAAAGGGGTTACAAACTGGTTTATGACTTGAAATTTTAAAAAAATATATATGGCTCATCTACAAAAAAAAAAAAAAAAACAAACAAACAAAAAAAAAAATCACACCTGGTTGAACTCTGCGGATAACATCACCAGTGTTATTTAACTGGAAATTCCATTCTTTGTTGACATATTTGGAAAGCTGTGACAAAGGAAATGTTCCAAGATGGCAACCAAAGTGAAGTCTGAGAAATAAGTAAATGTATTTCATGCATTTTACAACTATGCAATGCATTACCTGACGTGTTGATGTGACACAAGGCTCATGCCTTACATAAATAGAGAACATTTTGCATTGTTGGAACGCCTAGAAGATTCAGACTTGTATAACTGTCATATGGTTCACTGCACTCAAATGCAGGCTGAAATAATAAAACCAGGTTTGTGTAGACCTACGCGTAAAAGTTGTTGAAAATCAAAAAAAATCTCTACAAGTTCATAGCAAACTAAGGATTATGAAGAGAGAGAGAGAGAGAGAGAGAGAGAGAGAGAGAGAGAGAGAGAGAGAGAGAGATACATTCACCTTATTTGGAATTGTAATATACTTAACACATTGCATTGCTGTGTGTCAGATGCTACAAATTGGACTTGATCAGTTTCGATGATCAGTTGATAATGAAGCTTCATACAGGGCAAATAAGCAAAATTAGAACAAATGCAATTTTTGCAATAGTTCATTTTCAAATGATGAATATTACTGCAAAAAGGTGTAGTAACAGGGGAAACCCCTGCATCTGTTGTCACATTACCCGACCTACTCCATGTTTTTATAAGCTTTGCATGATCAACACACACTTTTCTGTTTTCCCTAAAATTAATTCGTTCTCTCTCTCTCTCTCTTTGTTTCTTTCTTTCTTTCTTTTTTTCTTTCTTTCTTTCTTTCTATCTTTCTTTCTCTCTCTCTCTCTCTGTCTGTCTGTCTGTCTGTCTGTCTCTGTCTGTCTCTCTCTCTCTCTCTCTCTCTCTCTCTCTCTCTCTCTCTCTCTCTCTCTCTCTCTCCTTTCTTCTTTACCAGTGAATTTGTCCGACACTTTTCTCTGACACTATGATACATAGACATTCCAAACTTGGCAAGACTGTACCTCCATACAAGGAGTTTGGCTTTTTTATGCAGAGGAATCAAGATGTTTAAAATTATGTAAATTAGGGGCATTTGAAATTTTCAATCTTGAATATCTTCAAAACTTTTAGCAGGGGTTATAATTGACCATTGCGCATCTAATGAATTAAAAAAATATTGTAGCAATTTAAATTATGCTATTTAGCAGCATTTGAAACTTTCGATCCTGAACATTTTCAAAATTATTGTAGATACTGGGCCTTCCCAGTTTTTAATTTGATGCTTAAAAGATATGTAGTTTTCCATCTGTCTTAGATCATTGGGTAGAGAGTTCCAGATAGACGCACCAATATATGAAACAGAATGTTTGCCAAATTTTATAGATTTGTAATCCAGTACAACGAGTGTGTTAACACTACGTAGTCCATAATTTATAGCACGTTTGATAAAGAGGTCCAACAGATACTTAGGACTGTAGTTATTGAAAGCTTTGAAAACTTCACATGCTATGGCTCTGAGTCTGGAGACCTCCAGTGAGGGGAGTTTAGCACGTTTAACTAATTGTTTGCAGGATGAAGACTTGTCATTAAAGACAAATTTTAGTGCACGATATTAAATCTGCGCCCGTCTTTTTGTATTAGAGGCTCCACAAGCATGCCATACGGCAGAGCAGAAGTTAAAACTTGCAACTATAAAAGTTTCATAAATGGCAAGTTTGGAAACAGTATCTAAAAGTTCTGACATCTGATTTAAGACATTTATTTGTTGTCCATGACGTCGGCAAATGCTAGTGACATGCTCAGTAAAACACAGGAGGTGGCACGTCGATGTTCACACCAAGGAGTTTGACTGTGTTTTCGCTGATAATTTGGGTTCCATTTACCTGTATCTGAAGTTTGGACGGGTCGTCCATAGAGAAATGAAATTTGCTCGGGTTTTGCCTCCATTAAGTTAGCGTTGCACCAACTAGTGATACTGAGGGTCTGGTTTGGTTTGGTTTGGTTTGGTTTGTAAGAATGGATTCCAATTCTGATAATGTAGTTGCAGACGCAGGCAGCGTGTTGTCGTCTGCACAGTTTACGAGAAGGACATCACGCAATATATAGTAGATGTCGTTTATAAAGACGTTGAAGAGGGCAGATCTGGGGATAATGCCCTGGGGATAATGCCCTGGGGATAATGCCCTGGGGGAGTCCCTTCACTATTTGGTACCAAGAACTCCAGGTGGACCCAATTTTGACCTGCTGCTGATGATTTGAAAGGTAGCTTGCAACGAGGTTTGTAAAAGCGCCTGAGGCACCGTATGACTTAAGCTTGGCTATGAGTAGAGGATGTGGGAGGGCATCGAAAGCCTTTGAAAGGTTGCTCAGCACAGAAACTACAAATTTATTCTTTTTGGACTGCTTTCCTCCATGCTTCAGCAGAAAGAAAGAGTACCTGCTGACATCCACGTCTTTTACAGAAAGCGGATATTTTGTCATTGAAGATTTCGTCCAATAGCTTAGAGAGGTTCAAGTTTATAATAGACTCATAAAACCTTTGATAGGGTAGGTAAAATGCTGACCGGGCGGTGTTCTTTTTAAGAAGAGGGTCATCTTTTTAATAAATGGGAGTATTATCCACTCGCTGAGCATTATCAGGAAAAGTACTAGTATGGATGATGGCGTTAGATATTGCTGTAATGATTGGCAATATTTCATCTGAAGGGTTTTTTTACAGGACCACATTTACATTGAATCTAACTTTTAGCATTGCAAGTATAGGAGAGAGCCTGGTGTGTTATTTAAGAAATGAGGGTCGATTTTGTGTGTTATGACATAATGACGCGCGTGATTGAAGCTAACATCGTGGGCGTGGCGCACGCCAGTGCGCCTCGCCCGATGCCAGCTTCAATCACCCGCGTCATTATGCCATAACACACACAAAAGCGACCCTCATTACTTATATTTACATTTCCCTCTTGTTTTTCTGCCCAATTACACGAAATTTAGAAATATAATACATTAAATTAGGAGAAACGTCCAGAAACTGATTTACCCAACATATTCAAGTGCAGAGTTCCGGAAACCCAAGTGGGCGTGGCTTATTGGAATGTGGGCGGGACACTTGTGTTATGGTCCCATAACACACATGGCTACTGTGTTATGGTCTCATAACACACCAGGCTCTCTTCTATACTTGCAATGTTAAAAGTTAGATTGAATGTAAATATAAGACCATAACACACGAGCTTTGTGTGTTATGGGACCATAACACATGTGTCCCGCCCACATCCCAATAAGCCACGCCCACCTGGTTTCCGGAACTTAACACTTGAGCATGCTGGACAAATCAGTTGCTGGTCGTTTCTCGTAATTCTCGTGTGTTAGGCATAATGACGCGGGTGATTGAAGCTGGCATCGGGCGAGGCGCACTAGCGTGCGCCACGCCCACAATGTCAGCTTCAATCACGCGCGTAATTATGCCATAACACACATAATATCGACCCTCATTTCTTAATCGAATGTGACTTTTTTACGTCAGGGCTCATTTGACTTATTTTCCATCTTTTGACCACAAATCTATTTTTAGACAGCAGAGATGGTAATTTCTGACATTTAGAGTTGGTTAGAAGATAGGGTCGGTGTAATTTAAAGAGTTTTGGTCTTTTGTACTGACCAAGACTTTCGCTGTTCAGGGAAACAACTTGTGAGATTCATACCGTTTGACGCGAGGCAAGAATGACACTTTGTAAGCATGTGAGTAGGGATATAATATGGCTTCACCACTCTAATCACATCAAAGGAAGTGCTGGTGAGACCAACCCATGATATTACTGACTAAAATTAGTGTTTGGATATTTTTACAGGACATTGAATGTAACTTTTTAGGAAAAAAAATAGCACAGAAAGGAAAGGGCCTGTTTTCATTACTCCCAGGATTAGAAAAGCCCCCCCCCCCCCCAAATGTACACACCTGGATTAGGATAGGGCTAACAATTATTGGAGTGAACTGAATGTCTTCTTCATCTTTCAAACAAATGTATAGATCTTGGATATAGGCTGGAGATATAGGATATAATTAGTAAGTTTTTTTGGAGGGGGGGATTTTTGTGGGAAGTGAGAATATGCTAAAACTTGTTTTAAATTAGGATATTGGTCTCCAAAATGCACCAGGATGCACCAATGCAGCACTCCTTTCAACACATTACAGGATTAAGAAAGGGTAGCTTTTTACATCTGATGTAGGATTAAAATAGGGTATTGTATAAAAATCTCACACACACACCCTGATGTTGAGCATGTGTGTGTGTGTGGGGGGGGGAGATACATGTATAATGTACATATATATTATCCACGATTCTCTTGCTGTCTGGGCACCTGTCTGCGCCACACAGTGACTTTCCGCCGTCTATATACAGCTGATATATGTATCTTGGTCTTACATCCGTCTCCTGATCCACGATGTTGCATGCCTGAATATCGGACACAAATATGCCTCGAAGTTACATTATATGGTGACGCATATTGTTTGTGAATTCTCACGTGTTCTTTGGTGGTTGTTCCGACCTTGAAATTACATTAGAGATGTGTTTATATGTATACAGTACAATAACATTGTCAGTCTATGGAAACGCTTTACTGTGTCAATGCAAGATGCACGTGATAGTATCATTTTTTAGGGGGGAGGGGTTGTCTCAATGGTTCAGAGGACCCAGTTTTGGACTTTACGTTGGGCTAGGCGATGATGAAAAAGCACAAGGGTTCTCACCCCACAGCAGGCTGACAAAACATTATTTACGGTATTTTTTATGGGCTTCGTGCAATCATGTTGCCTTTTTTTCACAAGAATGAGATTCCTGCAACATATGATCTACAATTTTAACTTGCAGTTTCATAATGTCTTGTCTAGAAACAATTGGGTGCTGTAAATAATAAATTTTGTTTTCTAATTCATGAGTGAAAAATTGTGTGACAGTCTTATGTGACTGTTTTCCACCTGAAATTGACGAGGATATGTAATGATCTGGCGCACTATAACACGCTGCCCTTTCGTTTACTTTAATGTATAAAATTGGCTCCTGAGGGCGCTATGTGTCTTGTCCTAGCTTGGTCCCCCGTGCATCCTTTGTGCCATGAAATGCTACCGTGTAAGAGGTCATGATGAACACTTTGATCGTTTTACTGATATTACTACATGTACAAAGGCACCGCAGATGTCGCGGCAGTTTTAACCCTACTGTACTTTTCATGGTTGATCGTGAAATGTACAAATGTTACTTTGTAAGGGTGGGAGTATGTTATGCTTAGCTTACAAAATAAATGTATTTAAGAATTGACGAATGCAGTATGCTGTTTTATTTACCGCAGTGAAATTATTAGTATTTTTCCAAAAAAGTCAAAATGATAAATCGATTGTGATTTTTTAAAAAGGCAGCTGAAATTACAAGAACACAGAACACATCATGGTTACTTTGTCTGGATGAGTCAGTCCACTTGGTAATCAATGAAACAGTTCTCGTGAGTGTCGGTAGCAATGTATATCAAAAACCGAGTCAGTTCCATATTTGTCCAGCTCAGGAAGGATTGCTGCATTATCAAGCAAAAGCCTAGGTTGTCTGAAAAACTCTTCAGACAGCGCAGGGCTGGATCATATTGCTTGCATCACCGAGAGTTCCAATAGAGTAATAATCATAGCAGTCAGAAGCGTGTTGTCTCGTTCTACATCATTCTATTGATTTTGCGAGGTGACTAGTTGTTGACGTGTCTGGTTCAATGAGTGTGTGAATTTCCGCAGTCTCTCACTTTTCTATGTTTTGGCTGTTAAGGTATGTATGTTCCGTGTGTCGGCCTAGCATGAATGATTTAAGTCACACTCCACATGTATTGTACTAATTCAGTTATAAGAGAGTTCTCTCCTTCCCACTCAAAACATAAAATGCGGTTACACTTCCGGCTTCATCACTGAAAAAAGCAAGAACAAAAAACAAGTGACTCCATTATTGAAATGCAATAGAGACAGAGGGCCGCGACAACAGCATGTAGCAGGTAGCAGGATTGAGGACAAGGTGTAGTGCTTCCCTGCTTTCAGATCTGTGGAGTGCCGCACATCTGCCCTCAGGGAGCTAGACGTTTAATAGCTATTGTAAATGTACTTATTTTCACGTGTATACATTTTTTTCTTTATCTTTTTTTAACATTTAACTGTTTTAGTGACAACTGCGACCACTAAAGTCGAACTGCTTAATTGAAATGCTCTGAATTATGATAAGGATATAAGAGACGGGTTCTTGTAAAAGGACCTTTCATTCAAGTGGCAGTATGCTTGCAATTAGAAGGAACATAATAGTCCAGGTCAACAGCTTTCCTCTGCGCGCTTTGAGCGCCTTGCGTTCGGCTTTGGTTCCATTTGGTACTGAAAGAGTTAAATGTTGAAAGAAAAGAAAAAAAATGAATACACGTGAAAATAAGTACATATGGAGTCAGTCCAAAGTGTGGCACTGAAAGAGTTAAAACACTAAACTGAACATTTGATTTCATTATTTTGGAAACAGTTTCCACTAAACGTACGTTTAGGCACTCTTTCATGTTTTTATTCACGGTTTTATGGCATCAAAGAAATAAGCTAAAATAAAAACTCCGCGAAATTAAATAAATTCACAGTAGCCTTGTCACTTCCAAGCATATGTCTGTTCTGTGTCATTGTTGTTGTACATTAACTTGCATTTTTATTTTGACACAAATCGGAAGTACCATGACCTTTCCCACCCACATGATGATATGCTTCCCAGAGATTCCCCATCAAAATTGGCCTTTTGGTGTCTCAGTAATTCAATTGTAACTGGATTACATCTTGTTAGCTTATCAACCTTTATTACTCCAATGTACATGTACGTTGCATTTTCCTTTGTAAGTGTTCACATCGTTTCTTTCCAAAATTGATCAGATTACAAATCATGGAACGACGATACATGTACAAATGAAACATTAATTTGTCGTCGGCAATATTCAACGAGGGATCATCCTAGATTGTGCCATTTTTAAGCAAACTGTACATTTTTTTCTTTACTGTTTTGTTTCGGAGAGATCACTCTTGTGAGATTTACACTCCGCGGAAGCAGTAATGTTGCTTCCCTTATTCCATATCTGTCTTATGTACCTTTCAAACAACTATAAGTGAAACGTTTTTTTTTTGATAGGTTGCTGAGATACCAGTCCTAGTGAAATATTTGGACACTAAAAAGTAAACTAACAGATCACCCTTATGAGATAATCTTTCCAAAGCTGAACTTTTAATAAGTTTTTTTTTTTTCTTTTTTACTCGACCAGATCAATGTCGACACAACCAGGGGCTCCGTACTGCCAACTATAAATCCACCAGAAGTCCTTCTCAGCTCAATTCTGATTAATCGTGAAGAGATTTTAGATGTCCTAAAAAGTCTTGATGCCACAAAGGCCATTGGCCATGAGGGTGTCAGTGCTATTTTACTGGGACAGGGGGCGCCACCTAATTTCGACTCAATAACAAGGCTGTTGAATTTGTCTTTGCGCCAGGAAGTTTTCCCTTGTTCCTGGAAGCAGACCCATGTTACACCTCGCAGAGAAGTAAACAAATTAATCCAAATATATAAAGTTACTCATAACTAATTAGATCCTGATTTTTTCAGTAATATTATATATTTCAGAACCAGCTAAGTTAGATAGAGTACGAGACAAGCTCACAACCGCCCTTATTTTACAGCTACAACAGCTTCATTTCACAACTCATTTTTTACTAGTACAACTAGACTTCGGAAACAGCTTCCGCTGAACATTCGAGACTACAATTCTCTTGAAGAATTTAAGAGACGCATACATTCGAACGTCCTTCGTTCAGTTCACGAAATTTAATTGTACTATGTTGGTCAAAGATATCCGGCTGTTGTTCAAGCAAGGTTCAGGATGGGCCGCATCCAGTTGAATGATCACTTACGTGGCATTGGTCAAGTGAATCTCCAAACTGTCACTGCGGGCATGGTGTACATGATACTTCTACCCTGGGACTTTGTCAAAACCATCTCCCAAAGACTCCCCTATTTTCTAATTGATTAGCTCCCATTGGGGCTGGGTTTCATACCCTCAGTGGAGCATATCCACCCTAAAATATGGGTAGTGCCCCTCCCCCCCCATGTACGTCTTGCTCATCTTTTCTTTCCCCCATTCTCTACAAGAGGGGTTAATATATGGCCACGACCTCCTCACAAACTGTGTGCCATGTGAAATCACATTTGGTAAAATGTACATGTGTATCTTTGATTGCCATGGAATGAAATAAGTTTAAATCACCCTTATGAGATATTTAAACACTCAAAATGAACTGAGAGAGCACTCTCTTAACGATTTATTTAACAATGGAAAGTGAAAGGACACATTCCCCTGGTGAGATACTTGGCACGCTGAAAAGTGTATTTAAAACCCTCCGAGATCGATCTATCAAGGTCCGTTTTATCTCACAAGCATGATCTCGGATTCCCAAAATGAGGGTGTGCGTGTGCGTGTGCGTGTGCGTGTGTGTCTGTGTGTTGTATTTTATTTTCGGGGCGGGGGGGGGGAGGGGAGGGTAACAAATAAATTATACCACTCATGCTAATCAAAGACTTATATCTGGAAAAACATATACATCCTAACACCTGTATTTGGTTTAGACAGCTTACATTTCTGTAACAAGCATGTGACTAGACTGGAGTCCTTCCAGGGACAGATGATAAAGCAGCGTATGGATATGGACAAGAGGTCACAGCATTCCAAATTGCCTGCTGCACCGATTCATACGAGTCCAGTTATTCATACTTTTAAATAACTTATTTATAGTTCACTTAATTTTTAGAGTATTTGCAGTCGACAATTTGGGTTGCAGGTTGTCCATTTATCATTTATCGCCGTGCCTCTCATGTGAAAAATTGTATCCAGTCACTCTGATTGAACTATTGTGAATTTTAATATATCTCCATTATTGGGCATTTATCACCAAGAGAAGCGCCGCACATTAACTGAAGGGAGTGGCATAGAGGATTCCCTTAAATTCTAGAGTGCATCATGAAAATTGTATCCAGCTTTATAGTGGGAAACATCTGCCCGTCTCTATGCCAAAACGGACCTTTTGGACAACTGAGCTATTACAGTATTCTGATGATCCCTTTTCAGTAGCCTGTTACTTGTAACTTTTCATTGATGTGTTTTACATTGTAATGCCGGGCTGCCACTGCAGTGCGGTCGCCAGTTGGGGGTGGGGGTGGGAGAGCACATGCAGCCGAGCCGTACCACTGCGCGACTCCGTACACACTGTCTTAACTCGATGTATTTCATATCGATGAACATGAAGTATATCTTCTCCAGAAAAGGAGGCTTAATAGATGATGATGATGATGATGATGATGATGATGATGATGATGATGATGATGATGATGATGATGATGATGATGATGATGATGATGATGATGATGATGATGATAGACTTATTGGCTTCACTGAATGCAATACCTATAAAGTATAAAGGCCCAAACAATAGTGCCAGACACTGGTGAATGCCTCAACAACACGTCATCAACTCTCCTCTTGAGTGACAAGTTTCATCATAATAAAATCAAGACACTCTACAATTTATGCCCAGCACGCAGATGTTTTTTCCCCTGAGTTATAGATATTGACAGGGATGTTTTTTACACACGCATTTAAAGGCTTCCCATTTTTTTTTTTTTTGGAGGGGGGGGGATATTGGGATAAGGTATCATCATGGTTTCTACCCCCCACCCCCCACCCCCCACACACAACGGTAGGAATTTGTTCCTCCACCCCCACCACACCGTACATGGGTTCAGTATTTCAAACCAACTATCAAAAGTGCTAAACTTCTAGTCCACTTTAACTTCGCATTTTGGCATGCAACATGAACATATCACATATAACCTGACCATACCATGTGAAAATATAATTGTAAGTACTACAGTGGCGCCTCTTCACCTGAGTACATTTATGACTAGAAAAGAAGATTTGCTTCATAGCAAATCTGTCTCTGTGCCTTCAAAAGTTGTAAATATTAATTGCTACCACTTTTGTCCTGTGGTACTTCACATTCCATTAAGCTGATGGCTGGATGAAAATTTCAAAATCCAAATGACCTTGACCGTTGACATTTAGAGGTCATATGTAAACTACAAAAATATACAGCGTTACAATACCTACAATTTAAGCCAAACATGAGCCAAATCAGATAAAAGTTGACCAAGTTACGGCTAGATAAAACTTTCAAAGGTCCAAATGACATTGTCCTTTGACCTTTACAGGTTACATGTTATCACAAAAACATGTAGTGTTGTAATACCTACAAGTTGAGTCCACCATGATTAGAATTGGATGAAAATTGACCAACTTATGGCTGGAAGAAACTTTTAAAGGCCCAAATGCCCTTGACCTTTGACCTTTGGAGGTCATATGTAATAACAAAAAATGTGCAGTGTTACAATCGCTATAATTTGAGCTCAACATGATCAAAATTGGACAAAAATTGACGAGGTTATGGCTAGATGAAACTTCCAAAGGACCAAATGACCTGGACATTTGACCTTTAGATGTCACATGTAAATTACAAAAATGTGCAGTATTACATTAACTACAATTAGAGTCCAACATGGAAAAAAATTGACTGAGTTTTGGCCAGATGAAACTTTCAAATGTCCAAGCGACCTTGATGTTTGAACTTTAGAGGTCACATGTAAATTACAAAAATGTGTAGTGTTACAATAGCTACAATTTGAACCCAACATGATCAAAATTGGATGAAAATTGACACAGTTATGACTACATGAAAATTTCAAAAGCCCAAATGACCTTGACCTTTGAGCTTTACAGGTTACATGTAAAGTACAAAAATGTACAGTGTCACAAATATATTAATAGAGGTGGAATTAGTTTCCTGTACCTATGATAGTTTTGGAGATATTCAAGATTTAAATTTTCAACTGACCCTACTTTGCATAAATTTCAAAATTGCTGAACCTCTTTACAAAAACTCAAGACTTCATGTATGGAAGTAAAATCATGCAAAAATTAGAGTTTCTACGTGTATAGTTTTCAAATGCAATGTCGGACAAATTTTCCTGTAAAGAAAGAAAGAAAGAAAGAAAGAAAGAACGAAGGAAAGAGAGAAAAAAGAAACAAAGAAAGGAAGGAAGATAGAAAGAAAGAACTAGAAAAGAAGATTTGCTTCAGAGCAAATCTGTCTGTGTGCCTTTAAAAATTGTAAATATTAAATGCTACAACTTTTGTCCTTTGGCACTTCACATTCCATTAAGCTTATGGCTGGATGAAAATTTCAAAGTCCACATGACATTGATCTTTCACCTTTACAGGTCACATGTAAATTGTACAGTGTTACTATACCCACAATTTAAGTCCGACATGATTAGAATTGGATGGGAATTGGCCAAGTTATGGCTGAGTGAAACTTCTAAAGGTCCAAATGAAGTTGACCTTTGACCTTAAGGGGTCACAAGGAAGTTTCAAAACGTGCAGTGTTACAGTAGCGACAATTTTAGCCCAACATGATCAAAATTGGGTAAAAATTGACCAAGCTATGGCTAGAAGAAAGCCACCATCGAAAGTGGCCCTTGACCTTGAAATGACCTTTGACCTTGAGATCACCTCGACTTGAAGTGGAGCTTGACCTTTATAATGACATTTTGACCTAAAATTGGCCCTTGACGTTGACATAACCTTTGACCTTGACATGACCTTGACATTTGAGATGATCTTTGTTGCTATGATCGAACTCCTATACACTCGGTACCGCATCTACTTTGGCACACAAGAGATTGAAGATTTAAAACTTTAATTAGCCCTCATTTGCATAATTTTGAAAAGCATGATCTCTCATTATAAAAAGACGAGACCTCACCTATAGAAGTAAATATTGTGCCAAGTTTGGAGTTTCTACGTATAACACTTTTCAAATGAAATGTCGGACAAATTTGCCTGTAAAGAAAGAAAGAAAAAGAAAGAAAGAAAGAAAGAAACAAAGAAAGAAAGAAAGAAAGAAAGAAAGAATTCCTAGAAAAACAATATGTCTGTGTTGGCACACAGGCATAAAAGAGAAAGAAAGAGAGAGAAAAAGAAAGAAAGAAAGAAAGAAAGAAAGAAAGAAAGAAAGAAAGAAAGAAAGAAAGAAAGACAATATGTCTGTGTTGGCACACAGCCATAATTTCTCGGTGCAACAAGTATGGCATTCTCTGATATTTTGCCATGTCAACAGAGGCCATCCCTCCGTTCAAATTCGTGGTTCATCTTGGGTGGCTTAGTCAGAGGAGAACTTGAAAACATTAAACATACGTCATCTAAAACAGAAACCACTTTACAGCATGTTATGGTTTTAACCAAGACTTAAACTTTCAACCTTTTACGCATACACCTGGGATGAGAAAAGTTAAGCTTCAGATGAACAAGGATTGTCATATTTAACAGCGCCTTTTTATTTACGCAAAACTCTTTCTGTTTTTGTTTTTTGTTTTTGTTTGTTTGTTTGTTTGTTGTTGTTGTTTTTGTTGTTGCTTTTTTGTTTTTATATTTTTTATCGATATAAGGACTTTAGTTTTGCATGTATAACAACAATACAGTCTATTATTTAAACTGTTCAAATTGTTGATTCAATTTGGTGGCGGTTAGGGGTGGTGGTGGAGAGGTGGGGTGGGAGGAGGGTAATGATATCAATAACACTATAGTATAGGTTATATTTCCACGATATATTGAGAGGTCACACAGGCGCTGACTTCCTTTCTTCTCGATCAGACTTTAAATGGAAAAAGTAAACCAAACATTGTGCGTAACTTTTTTATGCTAAGCATTTTATAACCTTCATTTGATTGAATTTATACTCTGTAGCCCCTAGGTACATGATCCACTGAGGCGACCGACCCTCAGCGCTAAGCGACTCTTTGGTCAGTGTGTAATTTTATGACCTGGACGGGACGGAACAGAACAGAACAGAACAGGTGACACATCAGCAGTTAGCTGTTTTACGGCAAAATTATAAATTACTTTATATATATTATTTCAAAGCAATGTTTGTATGGTGTTGTGAACCTTCCAACATAAAATATATTTATCCGGGAACCACCGCCATTTATTAATCATGACGTGTTCTCTTCCTGCTCTTCCACTGGCTGTTCCATGCGCCTTCCGCAAGCATGTGGATATTATATTACCGGATCTTTCTCTGAATGCATTTTTTTGTTTTCTTCTCAGCATTTTCTTTCAATTAAAATTTCCATATAATAGGGTACATGTACATTCAAATAAAAGATTAGGGAGACACACATAATGTACACAAACTAACTATACTTATAAACCCACAAACTATTACAATGAATGGCATGGGTTACATTCTTTCGGCGATGAAAATCCCTTGACAGGGAAAAGAAGAAAATACTAAGTACAAACCCAATCCATATCTCTTTTTGATCAGGCTTGGTAATGCTTCTGTTGTTTGTCGTGTACATAAGTTGATAATTTTTTTTTAAACAATGTGGTAACAAAACCAGTTTTGTCCAGAACCACTTCCTGGTACTCGTTACCCTATTCCGCAGTCCGAACTCTTTACACTCCATGACCTAACCTGTCACTGTCTAACTTATATACATATGAAGTACTGTTGTCCACATTGCACACGTTCTCCTGTAGAATTTTGACATAGGCTGCATTAGCCCAAAGATATTAAAGGGTCTTCAGCGGGTAACAAATCAAACATGTTTTGGAGCCTGCACCCTTACATGTCTCTCGTAGCGGCTCCTTGTCTAAGCTAAATATTCAGTAAAGACAACTTACATAATCATGAACGTGTCAAATGGTGAATAAGGTAACCATTTCCACATATATACAAGAACATGAAGATGACATAGATCGTCGATCTATGATGATGATAAGTTGTTAAAACCACCGGCAAGCGAGCAAAATATGCATCAACTGACTAATACATACAAACAGGCAACAACATGAAGGGCAAACCAAATTAAGGCACAGGAGACAATAAGTTTGTGATATATATCAGCTTATAGATGCTTTTAGTTACCAATATAAAAAAATCCAGTCGAACAGAGAACTGCAAAATGTGTACACCATTTACATGTATTAACAACACCAACAAAAGTCTCGATAAAGAGCATTCAGTCGCACCCCAATAAAGCTATCCAATTATTGTTACCTCACTTTTGCAAAAAGAGTAGATTTGTTTTATGGATTTTCCATAATGCAAAGAGTTTTCTGGAGAAATTTAAATCGAACGCATTTCTGAAGACCTTGTTGCTAATAAATATGGGAAAAAACGTGTGAACCACTCTACCTCTCGGATTCTAAAACAAAGCTTTTAAAACTAGCAACAGGCTCCCCTTGATTTGTGTGTGTGTGTGTGTAGCTCTGCTGACTTCTCAGTCAGCAAAGCTTATGAAATCCGTTTACATCCGTTGTCCGTCCCTTTTGCTTTTTACATTTTCGACTTCCCAAAAACCGTTAAATCGCATGGGATGTGTTGTTATTGCACACAGATGCCCCCCCCCCCCCCCGTGGTCCTGTACCAAGTTTGCAAAGGAGATGATGACGCAAGAATTCTCTATTTATGAATTTTTTAAATGCATTTTTTAAAATAAATTCTTCTCTGGCACTACTTGATCAACTGCTTCGATATTGCCATCGGGGTCACGTGGGATCACAGAATTTGCATGTCGGTCACCAAGTGACGCTACTTTTTTTTTTTGCTCTTTTTTATGAAATTTTTGTGCTTTCTATTTTTGACGTCTCCAGAATGGCTGTACAGAACTACTTAAAAATTTATCAGAATACAAGCTAACAAATGATAATATAATAAAATCCAACAAAATGATATCCTTTTTCACGAAGCAACGGGATATCAATCTTTGGAGCCATGTGTCGGTAAGTAGGCCTACTACGACAGTACATGCACGTACCAATTTACCTCATGTATTGCAATATTGTCAAAATGTCTGTACGTAACATAACACTTTGATTAAAGAGACAGATGTTTTTCGTGG
>OZ026625.1:23973783-24031283 GCA_964020975.1 Hermodice carunculata
CTAAAAACAAAAACAAAAAAGGTTTTCTTTTCGGCTCCAGTGAGATTCTCTCTCTCTCTCTCTCTCTCTCTCTCTCTCTCTCTCTCTCTCTCTCTCTCTCTCTCTCATTCTCTCTCTCTCTCTCTCTCTGGTGATATGCGTGATACACTTGGGTCCATAGTGGCCAAGTCTATCGGGAAAAACATATCCGTTGAGCCGAACTTTAAATGTGTTGAGGGAAGGTAATTTTTTCGAATACATGTACTAGCTGTGACAACGCGTTCCATTTACGTGTGACTGTCGGGTGGAAAGAATTCTGAAACAGAGAAGTACGTGCGTAAACAAAAATACGATTATTCGCGCTTCTTGGTCGATCGTTTTGCCTGTTGGGTTTTAAACAAGGAAGCAGCGCCCTCAAGTGCTAATCGAAGGGCAGACACCGATAGTCATTTCATCACACAACACCAGCATCTGAAATTTTCGTCTTACCTCCGCACACTAAGTCTCCACACTTGGCCACACAGCACATGATAGCACCTTTGATGGACTAGATAAGCTGATGGTTCCTGAAACAAGTAAATGTGCTCTGTATTGATAAGCTTCTAGCACAACCTTTGCAAGGCCTGAACAACTATCAAAGACCTTGGAAGCATAAGCGGTGACCCCGTAACATGTACATGTGTCCACTTACATGCACAGCGAGGCAGCAGACACTTTCAAGATTTGATTCGTCCCAGACAGACTGACAAGTTCTTACAAATTAATTAAATATGGCTGCCCCATATTAACTCTTTCAGAGCCGAATTAGAGACTGAGTCAACAGCTTTCTTTAGCGCACTTCGCGCACGTTGCACCCGAAGAGCGCCGAGGAAAGCTGTTGACCTGGACCATATTTTTATCTGGGATCACAGACATGCTGATACTTCAATTCAGCTTCATCATCACCACTTATGCACTGATTGGCACTCAAAGAGTTAAATTATTAGCTATCGTGACGTTAATGTGCCTGTGCTCACGTACTTTTTTCCATATGTCAAAGGGTTATGAATTTTTTTTTGTTTTTGTTTGTTTGTTTGTTTGTTTTTTTGTTTTTTTTGTTTTCTTCTTTGTTTTTGTTTTTGTTTTGATTTTTATTGTTTTGTTTCGTTTTTTGTTTTTTGTTTTTTTTGTTTGTTTGTTTTGTTTTGTTTTTTGTTTTTGTTTTTCCAAACAATCATGTCTTCAGTCTTATCAAGATTAAAATCTACCAGCCATTTTTGCCCCACCCATCTACAACCAAATGATGCCCCGCTATCTGTCTTGTCTTTCTTTTTGCTCATCTCCGCAAGGTCATTCACTGGCTGACCTTGGTGGAATGTTTTGTCTGTCTCTAGGTGCTCTTTGCAACAGGATTTCATATAGGAATCTGCCCTCCTTTCCAAGTGTTAAATAAAAGAATGTGTTAAAACCAACGAATAAATTAACATATCAAAATTTGATTGTATGCAATAATTTGATAATACACAACGAGAACTCCATATCCTGACATGATTTTGAAATATATTTGTGAAAATTGGTATCAAATATAATACAGGGGTCAATACAAGTCGCCGTTGGTGTACAGCTAGCCACAGGGTCTATCTCAGAGATCATCCAACACGTACAGTAGGCCTTGGAGGAGTCCTTCCCTTGGGTTGTTATGTCCTGAAATTGCGGTAAAAGTTGAATCGTTTAATACCGATGTCTGAAGACGAATAGAGACCGGGTCTGCCCGAACAGACAGTTAGTGGCCGGGAGTCCCGACGATCTACCTCGAATTTTGGAGTCCGGACGATCGACCTCGAATTTTGGACAATTAATCAGAAGGAAGGACTTTTCTATGAAGGATAGGTCTAACGTGACGGGGGGGGGGGGGGGGGGTCATACTCAACATCAGAGTGAGGGTGTGCCTCGAACTCTTCTATACAATACCCTATTCTAATCCTACACCGATGTAAAAAGGTACCCTTTCTTAATCCTGTAATGTGTTGAAAGGAGTGCTGCATTGGTGCACCCTGGTGTATTTTGGAGACCAACATTCTAATTTAAACAAGTTTTAGCATGTTCTCACTTCCCACAAAATTTCCCCCAAAGAACTTACTAATTATATCCTGTATCCCCAGCCTAGTTTAAGTACACTTCCACCAGGCTTGAAGAGAATCCAGCATGTGGTTCAGGAGAAAACTTTAAAAATTCAATATAACTTGCCCAATATAACATCCTCGGTGTAGACCTGCCCAAGGTTCACCCTATTAATTTTCAAGAGGATCATATTGCAAACCGTTTTGACATTTAGGCCTATTTGGCGATTTCATTAAATCATTCAGAGATATCGCAAGATTATTTGGCGATATCGCAAATTGGTATCATTTGCTGATATCGCTAAATCATTTAGTGATATCCCTGAATGATTTATCGATATCCCTAACTGATTTAGCGATATCACCAAATGATTTAGAGATATTCCCAAAAACATTGTAGGCCTATAGAGCTATATTGCTGAATGATTTGGCGATATCACTAATTAAGTGAATCGGTGCATACTGGGTAATTGTACTGCGCCTGTAGTGATTGGTGCAAAGGGGCGAGCATCTGGACCTTCAGGCCTCATTGTAAAGTTGGAAGACAAAATTAATAGTCAGCATTCAGTGTGTTTGCAGCATGATAATAAACCCATTGAAAATGCCGAAGAAGACGATCCATTCTCGACAGAACGCTTTGGGAGGATGAAACCATCTCACTTTCCTTATATTGACAGCCATGTTGGACAAAAATTTGACCGGAAGCGGAAATACATTTAGTGATATCACTAAATAATTTAGAGATGACGCCAAATCGTTTAGCGTTATCTCAAAATCTTTAACGATAACGCTAAATATTTAGAGATATTGTTACATATTAAGCGATATCACTAATATTTTACGATATCGCTTACTGATTTGGAGATATCGTCAAATGATTTAGCAATATCACTAAATGATTTAGTGATATCGCCAAATGGAACTAAAATTAATGTCAAACGGCTTGCCATAATCAAACCAATGGTTATTGACAAGTCGAACTGAAATCAGCTCTCATACTTATAATATATGTACCATCAAACCAAGATTTGGTACGCTAAATACAAATCTTATATCTGTTCTGATGATCATTTTAAGGTAAGTCGATTTCAAAGAATGCTTTGAAATCTAAAATTTAAATATTGCTAAATTATTTTTTGAATTGCCGTTCCTGTAAAACTATCGAGGATAAGAAACGATTCTTTAAAACAGTGTGAGGAAGGGGGGGGGGTGGTATACAAATACTTTGCAGAAACCTTAACAGTTAAACAATAAGATATACTATTATCCCTGGTCAGATCTCCACGGTAATGGGGAAAAAAACTATTAAAAAAAAGCTTTGAAAAGAGGCAAATGAAGCTAAAACCTGTTGGTAGCTTAGATATCGTTACATCTCTTATTTTACATGGTTAACTGTTAAATATTTTACATATAATTTTCTTGTTACTTGAGCCATATAGTGGACCTCGAGGTACCCTGCTCCACTAATTACTGGTAAATACAGAAAATTTAAAGAAAGAAATGTTATTAGTTGAATTTAGAGTCACATAAGGCTGGGAGAATAAAACAAACAATTTGCAAGAGAGAGGGTGAACCTGGAACATCTGCCTGTAGACGTGGTAGTTCTAGGCCCACCCTCTCCCATCTTCTTAGCACAAATGATTGACTGTACAGATGAATACACAATACTTTATTGCAGATAAGGCCCTATATGGGCCATTGCCCAGACAGATGTTCCAGGTTCACCCTATCTACCCGCCCCCCCCCCCCCGCCAGTGTATGTTAACACGAATGCTTGACTGACTGAATGTTACGAGCGCCTGTGTGCTGAACATGCAGTTCTTGTGACCAACTTATAAATCTGTCAACATGATCTTTTAATTCATCACAGTTTGAAAGTAGAATGCACGAGCTTCAATAAATATCAAACATATTTATTGTACATCAAATGTATGTGATTGTATGTTTACTTTTCTGTATTGTAAATTCACTTTATTATGCCCGGGTGCCAACCCAGACATTTTGTTTTTCCAAGAATTCTTATTTTCTTTCTTTCTTCTGTACAACCAGATTTGTCCAGACTTTTTCTCTGACACTATTATTTCGACAATCACCAAACTTGCCATGGTGACTCACCTACTGGTGAAATCAAGCACCTGGGTTGGAATAGTCATGATGCTTAAAATTATGCAAAAACTAGGGGCAATTAAAATTTTGAAAGCTCCCTATATTCCAAGCTATTGTAGATAGACACAAAGTTCTAACTTGCACATATAGGTTTGACACAACTAGCAAATCCAATAACATACAAACAATAGTTGGGGAATTTTAATGTATGCTAAATTCACAGAATTTCTCCCCAATCTACATGCAGGCCTTCAGCTGCCTGCTGTATGACCTATTGCTTGACCTCTATGGTGCCAGACAACCATTTTGCACCATAATTAAGTAGCTTGAACCTGTATCATAGGCAGTTTTCTATCCATTCTTGCTAGGTGTATGCTTTGGAAGGTTTGGGTTTTGCAGCAAAAAAATAAAATAAAAAATAAAGAAACAAAAAGAAAGCAAGAAAGAAAGAAAGAAAGAAAGAAAGAAAGAAAGAAAGAAAGAAAGAAAGAAAGACAGAAATGGAGGCAGACTCCCAACAACTGTGTAATGAGACTCTCAATAAAATACAGAGAATCTCTTTCTGTTCGTGCAGGAACAGATCGACTCCATATTGCCATATGTACCAGGCAGGCTATAGTTTCCACTAGAGCTGCATAGACCTTCTACAACACCCTGACTGAAAATTGTGTCCTAGCTGGCCTGTTTTTGCATGAGGCAATGTCAGTCTGCTGAGCTTATCAGTCCCAAGGGAACACAGGCTCCAGACCTCCAGGCAGAACAAGCCTGAGCGTACCTTGTGTTAAAAATAGACTACATACAAAGCTGAGTCAGCCATACCAAGCAGGGTAGAATTTGTGTCCTCTTAATGGACACTTTCATGTTTTTGTTTTCTTGTAAGCAGTGAGATGAAGCTTGTTCTTCATAGCCAATACTGAGGCAGTATAGTGTGTGTCTTGGTCTTGGTTCACAGGTACATGTATATGTAGTTTCTTGACCGCTTCTGTTAAAATTTGTTTATGTAATAAAGGAAGTAAGACAGTTTTGTATTGCATGTATACACATCCCCTTGAATTATAATCTGTATACACTGTACATATACATGTGCATGTATAAATAATGTACATATACATGTACACATACTCATCCATACTCCCCAGTGCCCACTTTAGAGAGGTTTCACTGTATTAGTAAACACTGGAATTTTCTCTCTTTCTCCCTCTCTCTCCTTTCTTCGTTCCTTCCTTCTTTGTTTGTTAGTTTGTTTCTTTCTTCACAACCAAGTTGGTCTGGAGATTTTCTCGAGCACTATTCTTATTTCGTTTATAAGGCACTTTGAAAAGTTTCAAAGTTGAATATCTCCAAAACCATCATACATAGACATGACATTTCAACTTCAATTTATAGGTTTGTGGCAAAGCCGCATCCTATGAACCATGAAGCAAATTTGTAGGATTTTGATTTCTGCAAATTAGGTAAACATGCAAAATGTAAGTCTTGAATAGCTTCAAAACTATTGTAGATAGAGATGCCATCCCCACTTCATTTTATGGGTTTGTGGCAAAGCCCCATCCAATAAATCATGAACCAAACTTGTAGGCTTGCAATGTATGCAAATTAGGCAAATACACAAAATTAAAATGTTGAATAGCTTCAAAACTATTATAGATACTAGTTCATTTAAACTTCATTTTAGAAGTTTGCGACATGGCCAAATGAACCAAGAACCAAAGTTGTAGAATTTACTTTATAAAAATTGGGCTAGTACACGAAATTTAGATTATGTTGAACAGTGGCAAAGTGTAGCATTTTAAACTTTTCTCACTTTGAAGGCACACTGCCAGATTTACTGTGAAGCAAATCTTCTTTTTTCTTTCTTTCTTTTTTATGACCAGATTTGTCTGGATTTTTTTCTAACACTATTAGTCCGAAAAACACCAAGCTTGCCGTGGTGACAGACCTATTTATGAAATTTTGCACCTGGTTTGGAATAGACATCAGGCAAATTAGGGGCTATTAAAATTTTAAAAGCTCCATATCTTTCAAACTATTGCAGATAGACACAAAATTTCAATGTGCTTGTGTAGGTTTGTGACACCTGCCAATACAATGGACAGTAAATGTAAGCTGTAAAATTTCAAATCAATATCTATGCCGTAAAAAATGTGATGCCCCGAAAACTGGCAAAGCCACCATACAATGTCTTTTGATCGCCAATGATAAACATTGCACGCTTACTTTTAATGCCAATGAGATATGTCCTATGCAGTCTTGGATTGGACGTGAGAGACAACTTACAGTGTGTTTTTGATTGCCGGCCTACCCCCTCATCCCCCAAAATAGTCATGCACAGGCGGTATAAATTCCCAGCTGCCTGAATTGTCATTTTCAAGCAAGATTCCACTTTGGGTTATAAATCTTTCGTTGATTAGCACTTCAGACATGTATGTGAATATGATGAAAACAGTTTTGGTGGCCTTGAAAATATTACTCGGACAGGGGAGCATGACGTCATGCTTAATTGTAGGCCAACGTGTTCTTGCAGCCATAGAGCTACCACTACTCTAACTTGTAGTAGCTCTATGTTACAACATGGCAGAGGTGACTGCAATGTCACATCAACCAATCACTATCCAGAAGCTCTTCTCTGTGCGTACATTCGGAGCCCAATGACTCTGTATCATTTTAACAGTGGTGATTTTCTTTTTCTTTTTTTTTTTTGTCTGTATCTTGACATTCGTATTTTGTTGTGAACGGAAGTGCACTATAATATAGCAAGTTACCAACATGTACCCATGCCTTATAAGTATCTCAGATACGGTTTACCCACATACAGAACATGTATGACAACAAATGCATTTGATTGGATAATACTAACAGTAAAAGCATTCGTTCCCATAATCACACGACTTCCTTATTTAAATTGCTGTGAGAAAGTTTATCTGTTCGTTATGTCACACATATGTCCATAATACATCATTTGACAACAAAATCATTTCTACAAGAGCTTTGTACTGGTGATTTAACTCTTGTCACCCCAAAATTTCTGTCTCAAAAACTTTTCTGAAGTTTCATGAACTATCTATTGGAAAACAAGACGAAACAAAACAAAACAAAATGTGGAAGTCTAAAACAAAAACAAAAAATACAATGACTTCATTTTTAAGGAACCGGAAATGTAAAACATTCCTCACAAACAGTACTTAATTAAGGCTCTCTCCTATACTTGCAATGTTACAATTAGATTGAATGTAAATATTATATGATGAACCCCCTATCCATTGAAACCATTTAACTCTTTCATTGCCAAATATTTACATTCAATGTAACTTTTAACATTGCAAGTACAGGAGAGAGCCTGGTGTGTTATGAGACCATAACACATTAGCCTTGTGTGTTATGGAACCATAACACATGTGTCCCGCCCACATTCCAATAAGCCCTGTGATTCAAAGCGTGTCATGGAAAGCTTTTAACCCAGTCAAACCATGCAGGCACTGAAAGAGTTAAAGTCCCGAGTATGGTTGGAATAGAAAAGTTCTGCTGTACTTTGTATAAACCCTCCGACCTTTGTCCTTACTTAGTCCTTCAATGTGTCAGGAGATAATGCTAAAGAAACAGCTAAAAGCCTAAAGATGGTATGGGAAGAGAATGGGTTAATAACCAAAAGATATAGTTGACTCGTGTTAATATCCACATCGACTCATCTTGTTCGATCAAAAGATGTCGCTGTAATCATGGAGGTATCATCTGTATAATACCTCCATGCTGTAATGTAGCGACCCATTGAGTTTCTTAATGATGGGCAACATCTTTGATGGTTAACCTGTGGCACTAAACAAGTGCAGAATCAAGAGGAAGCATCAAACTCTGTATTTCCATATCGATCGGTTATATTTCATGTAAACTCCCTCTGTAACTATCTTGCAATTATTTTGGGAGTTCAATACAGTGGTTTTCTTGCTGACTGACTGATAGCAGAATTCGTTATCCTTCTTGTTGAGGGTGTGCACTTTTCACACAGAATTAAACCTTTCCACATTAAACCCGCCAAAACTGACTGGTGGTCAAATGTCTGCCTCAACTAGGGGAGAGGATTTGCTTCAAAGCAAATCTGTCTGGGTGCTTTCAAAATGAGAACAGTTTAAAATGCTACAATTTGCCATTGTTCTACGTGATCTTAATTTTGTGTATTAGCCTAATTTGCAATGCTACAATTTGCCATTGTTCTACGTGATCTTAATTTTGTGTATTAGCCTAATTTGCATAAAAATGCTATAACTTTGGTGCTTGCTTCACTGGATGTGGCCATATCACAAACTTATAAACTGAAGTTTGACTGACACCGCTATCTATAATAGTTTTGAAGCTATTCAAACATCTTAATTTGTGCAGTTTTCCTAATTTGCATAAACTAAAAGCCTACAACTTTCGTTCATAGTTCATGTGATGCGATTATGTCATAAACCTACAAATTGAAGTTGGAATGGTGCCTCTCTGTATAACAATTTTGAAGTCATTGAAGATTTGGAAATTGTGTATTCGTCTCATTTGCATAATTAAAATCCTACAATTTTGGTTCATGGTTCATTGCATGCGCTTATGTCACAAACCTATAAAGTTAAGTTGAAATGGCACCTCTATCTATAATACTTTTGAAGCTATTCAAGGTTTAAATTTTACGTATTCACCTTATTTGCATAACAATGTCCGTAGATCTTAAATTGGTTCATTTATATCGAAAGTAGTTGGGTATTAGAAATTCCATTGACTCGGGACCCGACTTTTTTGGCATTTCGATGGGGGGGGGGGGGGGGTCCCGAGTCAATGCACTGCTCTGGACATGACACAACCATACAAATGGAGGCAAAAGACCTGGACGCACAAAGACTCTCGACAACTGAATTTTGCGGCCTTTCATATCTCATTCGCCTGATCTGAAATGTCACATTAACTGCCCAATGAATAACGTCTATGACGCTGTGATCCAGATGAACCCCACGGGCATTTTCCCAGTATGTATAATGTTAGACAAGATTTTTCAATGTATGATTGGTTGATTTTCCTGTGCAGTCATAGTAATTCACCATATTTTATTTGAAAATGACCATATCTTTCGATCCACTGAGATTTTGGGGCGAAGAGGTAAGTTTGATAGTATGGTTGTCGACATGCCGTCGCAGCAGACCTTCTAGCTCCAGCAAACATCAGAACATAAAAAACAGAGTCTGCTTCGCAAGCAAGTCAAGATGTTGCGTTATCATTTTTTTCAAACGCTGTCTTTGCATGCTCGGTTCTTTGTTTGCAATTAAGATTATTTGAGACGGAAGATTGCATTTTCGTATTCAGCGCAATTACAACTTCCATTCAAATACATATGCATGCCAGACTTCAAGTCAGTTGTCTTTGGGGGGGGGGGGGGGGGCAACAGGCCTGTGAAGCCAGGCTCATAACTTGTGAAACATGATTCAGTATTTCAATATGTCTGAGTCACAAACTGTGAACTGAAGATTTTGCCAAGACGCGATTCAGCATTTCATTAAATCGCACACTATGAGCTCCAGTTTCTGCGTGAGTGTCCCATGAATTGCGAAGATCTGTGAAATAAACAGTTTCGCAGTGAACTGTGAACGCACGCTGTTTCTCTATTATTAATAAGCGCACCTTCCCCCATGTATTGCTTGCCACAAGGACAACTACAGCATCACTTGGGCAGATCATGCAAAAACCATTGACTGAGGCCTTTATCACCATTTTGGCAGTACTAGCAGGGGCAGCCTACCACAGACGGGTGTTTTTGGATTTCACCCTAGAAATTAGTAATTCACTGTTAAAAATAGAATACATGTACTTCAGTTTGTTTGCACAGAGCTATTCTATATGTCTGTATACCTCTATGGTTTGAACGTTGAAAGGTGTTTCTCTGTACGGCGTACGGAACTCTTCACTCAAAAAAGTTAATCCAGATTAAGGCTACATTTTTCATTGAAAATTTAGCCTTAAATCTGGATTAACTTTTTTAACAGGGCCTGGGTGAGTGAAAGAAGAATTAAATAAGAACCGTTCATCATTGAAAGACACGGACATTTTATGTTTCGGCCAGTATGACAAAATGACGACTTGTCCTAATTGAGTGTTTCCCGAAGTCCCAATTGACTTACAATTTTTAAAACAACTTTGATACACAAAAACCAATTAGAGAGAGAGAGAGAGAGAGAGAGAGAGAGAGAGAGAGAGAGAGAGAGAGAGAGAGAGAGAGAGAGAGAGAGAGAGAGAGTTTTTGCTAGTCTTTAATCATTAATTTGTAAAGAAATGACGAACGACTTAACATTGACTTGCCATTTAACCTGTCGCCCCTCTTTTGCTTGTGTAAAGTGTCCCTTTCAAAATGCAGTCCTGATTGGTTCATCATGCAAATTTCCGTGGGACAGCAATTAAATTCTCTCATGGGGATATGCCAACTCAGACGTGCTAGTGTTGAGATCCTGCGATTTGAACATGTCACATGCTGCACTGTAGCTGTAGCTGGACTTCTAACTGTGTTGTCAAAAACAAAACAAAACAAACAAACAAAAAAACAAAAAACAAAAAAACAAAAACACAGAAAAAAAAACAAAAACACAAAAAAATCCCGAAAACAAAAACAAAAACAAAACAAAACAAAACAAAAAAAAAAAACAAAAAAAACCCCGGGGAATACAAACTGGAGAATAAAGTTGTCTATATCTTCCTAGTTCCAATGTCAAAGGTCATGATAGCCTGGTTGTCCGGCCTTCGGGTGCTGCTGTGGTATGACCATTGGAAACGGAGAGGGAACCAGTTACTCTGCGTGGTGCATGCATACTCGTCACACTGTTCAGCCTCGTGCAAGCACTCGGCCAGTCTGGTGACTCGTATGTTCCACTTGGCCGGTTTTGCAATTATCTCTGACAGAGTCATCAGCGTTCCTTGGCACACTTTGGGCACCCAAAGTCCGCGTGGGAAAGCTGTTGACCTGAAATTCTCGTGCAACTGTAGCCAGGCTGACACTTAAAAACGTCAGTTCACAAAGAATATGAATTTATTAGCGCTATGTCAATTCAGATCACATCGACTCTTGTCGACATTGGCAATAAAATTATTGTAAGGCATATATAGCTGACAAGTAGGATCGAATTGTTGCACCCAGGGAGGTGGAAAGAGTCTTTCCACCTCCCTGTTGCACCTGAGGACAATTTAGCAGGTGTGGGGGGACACTTCAGACAGAGTCGTTGTCAGAGATCCTTCTGACTTGCCGACACAGCACAATCTGCAAAAGGCATCATACCATGCACAACAGAGGTGTGGTGCGACAGTATTGCTACGTGTATAAGCCAATAGTCTACTTTTGGAACAGATTCTTTGTTTGAGATGTTCCCTTAAATGACAGACACTGTGACTGAAAAGATACTGATGAATCACATCTCATCTAGTTAACATCTTTTATTGATAGAGATATCTGCTCTTCAGGAACCTAACCAAGTTTAAAGTTGGATGAAAATCTGTGTTTTTCATTAATGAAGAATGGGCGGTAAATTCTGTCAAATAAACAAATCATCAGCTGAATTAAAAAAAAAAAAGAAGTAAAATAAGCAGCCGATGCGGAATCTGCGGTTTTCACATGTACAGCTTAAAAAGAGCCATATTGGGTCTTGGTTTCATGCAGAGCACGACTGAAGGCTGCCCATTAATTGTGACCAAATGGAGGCTGCCCATTAATTGTGACCGGTAGCTGTCTGTGTAAACAATTGATTGTGCTCTTTACCAGGGCCAATAGTGTGACAGAATACAGCTGAGCCTGCCTGCTAATCTTCCTTACAAACCACCTGCCCTCAGTCTTTCCTCTTTCCGTTGATGCGTGTCATGCATATACGGATGACGCTATAAAACTCATTCTGCACCAGTCTCTGAACTTCCAGTCATAAACAGTATCATAGATCGTCAGTATATAGGAATGGAATAATTTTACGTTTTATTGACATTTAACGGATACACATGGTATGAACAAAGACAAACATACAAACACAGAGACATTAAACGTTCCCCAACATGGGGATACACAGCAATTAGAGATCTTACGCACATTATACATGAAGCAGTAACTGCAAACTAGAGACGGATGCTCCCACATTCTCATGATTTCCTAATGATACAATACAACGCATCTCAAGTGCACTATTTACAAAGGATCAGATTGATATAAGCTGCATCGTCATCATGCCCGAAGTCATGATACAATCAAAGTTTTGTACTCTATTGAGTTGTTCAAAATCCACAGACACAGGCCTCCTTGATAGATTCGAAAACAGTTTCTTTCTGAGTTAACAACAATGAACACCATCGATTAAAAATTGATTCGTTTTCTACATCTACCTGATCCGTGTTATATTTTGCACTCCCGTTGTTTAGCTGCGGTTAAAAGCCTAGCTTGCATGTCTCCCAGCTTCAATTTCCAAAGAATGAGCACTTCTACGTAACTTTGCAAAATTCTTTCTTTTGTTAACAGGAATGCTCGTAGTTAACTAATTTTCAAAAGTAAACTTCTTTTTGAAAGCCCAGTATACATTGTACCCAGTTTCTGTGAGCCAATACAGTTATTATCATTAAATTGTTCTGACCATATAATCCTAAACCTGTTTTGTAACTGTTCACGCAACTATTAACCAGTATGTAGGACTCAATGATTCGCCGCTTGTGGTTTCCTGCACCGAATCATGGAGTCCCAACCAGAAATGATGACGTCTAACGGTAATCAAAGACACTAACACATAAAACATAGTTCTTGAGAGAAACACTTGATTCAATGTTTGGGCAGGGAGTTCTAACGTGTTAATGTTGTAATTTTTTGTTTCAAATCATGTTTATCTTGTTGTTTACCATTATATTCTTCTGGGGTCATGTCATGTTGGCAAAAGTAGTGCCGCATCAATGCATGCATCAGTGTGCCACGTGATTCGTCAATATTGTAGTTCATGATCTTACGTTCATGAGGGAATGACACGAAGGAAAAATCCTATCTCTCTAATACTAAACTTTGGACTAATGTAATGCCCGTCATCAAGTTGAAATCCAACGACGATGAATGCAGTTGATTATCAATTTTCAGCACTATCATAGCTGACAACCTCAATTTTAATTTATTTTGTAGATATTAATTGAGCCAGGATGAATAAGAGATCCATAGATTGCAAGTTAATCTGTGCAGGTGAATGAAATCCACACGGTATTATTTCATTTAATATTGTTTTATAGTCTTGAGTAAGAGTTTTGTGCTCATGATCAAGGTGAAAAGACATTGCTTGATCAATGCCGTGTTGGTGATTGGTCACTGAGCACTTAGCTGGTGTTACTGATCAGTCGTCACTCGACTTTTGGTTTCTTAGTAATAATAATGATAGGCCTAATACTGTGACTCTCTGCTTGTATGCCGCGTTCCAGTGTGACACAGGTGGCCTGAAAAGAAAGAAAGAAAGAAAAAAGAAAGAAAGGAAGGAAGGAAGGAAGGAAGGGAGAGAGAGAGAGAGAGAGAGAGAGAAAGAAAGAAAGAAAGAAAGAAAGAAAGAAAGAAAGAAAGAAAGAAAGAAAGAAAGAAAGAAAGAAAGAAAGAAAGAAAGAAAGAAAGAAAGAAAGAAAAAGTAGATGAGGCGGGGGGACCATGGTAATCCTTATCAGTTTGTGCTGCCATGTTTTCCAGGACCAGAGTCGAGGCAAAAGTTCCACCACCAACTCTCTCACAGTTGTGATGGGCCCCTGGTTATATCCCCTTACACTCATCGCTTGTACTTTCTATAAAAAAAAATAAAAATCCCTCATACACCCTATCCCCGCCTCTAACTTAGTCTAAGGCTCCGGCATTTCCTGTGGGAGCCCCTATAAGGACTACCAGCATTCCCTTTCCTCCCTGTACTCTGGAATTCTAATTTAACCTGTTGCCTTCTAACTATTATTTCATTCCTTTTCTCCCAGCATCCTACCAGGTAGTCCTGTACACTTTTAGTGCCTTTCCTGCCTCCCAGAAAGCCACATCTGAAACCTAAAACCCATGCTACACGTTCCTCTTCCTCTAAACACCGAACCTCTTCTAAACCCTTGTAATTGTGATCTTCCCTGCGCCACTTTCTGAAAAAATCTTCCCTTATCTCTCTATATGTATCGCACCATAACAGCCAGTGATCCACCAGCTCATCTGCATCTTTTCTACACATCTTACACCTTCCATTACTACCTGTTGTCCACTTCTGTTTTCTCTTTTCTAGATTGATTACTTCGGCCCTACTTTGAACAAGAAGCTTGGATCCCTTCCTTCCATTCCAACACACACTTTTCTTTGGCTTTTCTAATGCCTTTATGCTTTTAATATACTTTTTTCCTGACTCGTCTTTCCCAGTCCTCTTCCAACCTTCTGTGATAGTCTTACTTGTATATACTTTCCAATCATCTACCTCATCATATCCTTTTAATTCATATCTCTCTGCTAACTTATCTATGTCTTTGACCCATCTTGTTTTTTCCTTGACAACCTCATTGTAAACTTTCCTGCGCCACCTGTCTTTACTTACTGCTTGTAGATTCCCACAGTACTTTAAGTTTTCTTTGGCAATCCTGTCTGTGATTTTATTCCATCCTGTCTGTCGTGGGACTGCTTCTGTTGCTGTACATGGTGGTGCTCTCGGTATACATTTCCCCCATCTCATTCTGTGCTTTCTCCATTCTCTGGGTATTTCTCTCACTCACTGAAATCACATCTAATCCCCATATATTATTTCTGGTATTTTAACTCTATCCCATAATACTCTTGCTGTATACGCTCTGTTGAAACTGTTCAGTGCCGTAGCTTTTATATTTCCCTTTGTAAAATTCACCTTCTGCTCTATCTTCTCCACCTGAAACCTAAACATGCCTTAACCCATTGTTTTGATCTTAATACCTAGGTATTCATATTTGTCAACCTCCCCAATTTCGATCAACTGTTCTTTACCTTCTGGAATTTAGAACTGTCAAATACTCCTTTTTTTACTCCCATCTGGTTTCTCCCAAAAGTCATGACTTTACTCCTTTCCTTTAATACTGAATTCCAAACTCCATTTTTTCCCATATTCCCCTGCTATGTTCAGTCCCGGTGCACTTAGCTTTTCCCATAGAGCAGCACTCCATACCCTGTCATAAGCTTTCCTCACATCTAAGAAACCCATGAAGACTTTCTTCCGCTTTTATCTTGCCAATTCTAACACCTGGGTCAATGTGAAGATGTGGTCACCTACCCTTCTACCTGGTCTGAATCCATTTTGAATTTCCCCCAGAAGACCAAGCCTTTCAACTATTCTACTTAATGGTGACTTTGTGGTCATTTGTGCCAGGATCTGATCTGGCAAAACTGGTTTCTGGTCTTTGGTCAACTTCTGGTCACTTATTAGTGGTCAGTTGAGATGCAGAACCCGGGTCACAATGGTTTATCAACTATTGGTCACTTAAACGTCAGGCCCTCCTCAATCAATGCAGGACCCGTGGTCAAAGGTCGAGATCAGTTGAACCACTGGTCACTTTGTGGTCAGTTGGGGTCAGTTGGACCACAACCGCGGATCATGAAGATGGTCACAGTTTGGGGTGGAGGTCGTGAAGGACAGTTGACCCACAGTCTTGCTTGATGATGTGGGCCAGGGCAGAGATCCATGACCTTGAACTGGGTCAGAGGTTACAACCTTGACGTGAAACATATGATAGGTGAATCAGTACTGCCCTGTCATCACAGCTGATATTAATACAGGGTCACTTTCAACAGGAAGCAAAAATCATCCAATGCAACCGCCATTTTAAGTACGAGAGAGTAATGATGACTTGATATAATGGGATACGTAAGAGTACAGAGGCCACTGAAAGCATGACAGAGTGAGGCCACTGAAAGCATGACAGAGTGAGGCCACTGAAAGCATGACAGAGTGAGGCCACTGAAAGCATGACAGAGTAAATGATGATCTAATGTCGTGGCCATGTAAGTCTGACTAGGTAAGCATTTTGAACAGAAAAAAAGTTAATTACAATCTGATATGGTGGCCTTTTAAGGCAGGGAATAATTATTACAGCAGCTGATTTAATATCACTGTACCTTATAGCAATGCAACATAAATCCCGATCTGATATAGCTAGGTGTCATTTTGATTCCAAAAAAATTAATGGGGATTTCACGTGCTATCAGTGGTAATTTGAATACATTAATCTAATACCACTTTGATGCAAGATCTTTCTGAGTTAACCCTTGCCCCTGTTACTTTACTGAGTTAAGGAGTGAGTCATCACCTTTCCTTGGTATGGGTCGGTTCCCAAGCACCCAACCCATGCCACGGAAAGCTGTTGACCTGGGACATTTTGTCTTGATACATCTCAGCTGCAGTTTTATAATTGGTTTTCCTTACTGTTGAAATTACAATAAAAAACAGCGAAGCAGACGACAGATGACAACCAGCCAGTTTGGGCCATTTTAAGGGGGACAGGGTTAAGCTAACTGTATCTCTGATAGTACATCTGAAAGTTTTCCTCAATCATTTTCCATTGACTGGCAAGTCATGCTCAGCTGTTGCATGAAATTTGCAGTGCCAAAACTACGAACCTCAGACTAAGCATGTTCTAACTTGACAAAACTGAAAGCTTTTTTGGAGCAACGTGAATTTGCAATCTTCAACTTGAAATTTTAGACAAAGATGCCCAAATATCAGGAACTGGCCGACAAAGTGTTAATAGCGATGTCCTCGTACAATGGCTGTGGGAGGAGTGGACCAGAGTGTAAGGGACAATCAATATTACATTATTGATCTGCCTTGTACACATGTAATTACTCATTAAAGCATGCTTTGTGATAAATTGTGATATATTGTTACCTAAAATTGGTTTTAGAGGTCTTCCAGTGGAGAGCAAGTGTAATCATGTTAAAAATGCTATTATGTTGACATAAGTGGTCTGAATAGTGGTAAACTTGCACTTGCATTATACTAGCCTCACTTTTGACAAGCTACATTGAAAGCACTTTTGTGACACTATCCAAGAAAATGACCAAAGTGCATACATTCTTCAGTACTTACATAAATCCATCACTGAGGAATATTCTCTTCTGTTTTTAAGCTTGGCGAACTTGTCAGTCAGGTGAACTAACAGAAGGCCCATTCATCAATGTATGATCATTCAACTTGCAAATTTGGAAATATGACAGACATGTTTGTCTACCAAAACAGGCAAAATTTCAGATGAAAAATCCAGAAAGGTAAGTTGAAAAGTGTCAGATTTCTGTCAAATGAGGGAGACTTAGCGGTTATGGCTCAAATGGCCCAAACTTCCAAGTTCACAGGACAGTTTTAATGAATGAACTTTTAATAATTGAAGTTTTAGGTGATAGCTGAAGAGCTGTTTGAGGTAATGACATTGATATTGCGCATGATTATTATAGTCCCCTATATGGGCCAAGTTGATACTAAACACGAGTGACCTTGACCTTGAACACTTTTCAGTGAAATTAGTGTTATGTTGATTACTAATGAGAACTACCTGTGAGAAGCTAGCTCTCTGACACTGCTGATCACGAGGGTCCTGTATAAAGGCTGTGTTGGGTATACAAGGGCAAACCCCATTTGGAGTTTTGACATGGGTGACTGACTTGATACCAATGGGACAAGGTCACTTCAGTCGACTTTACAATCAACTTGGGAACTTAACAACCACTTAGGTCAGGTAGAACTTTGGAACTCAAACAATGATACTTCTCTGTAAATGTTGAGCGGATACAGCACAAGGCTGACCTTGGCCTTATGCCCAAGGTCACAAGGCTACTTCATTTAAGTTTACTGCTCACATTACTCATGAAATATTTTAGCTAGGACCTTGGTATCGGACATGATGGTGAGCCAGGTTGAGACTGCACATGGGTAGGCCTCATACCGCTTAAGTCTCCCCCATTTGGCAGGATCAAGTCTCCCACTTTTTTGACTGACTTTGTACACACGTCATCTGAAATTTGCCCTCTTTTGGACAATCTCCTCCGTGAATATCTATTTATTTCCTTTTTATGCTTAGTTGAATTTAAATTCCTCGTGGATGCCAAAATATCCCTATTCCTTGTCAAAGAATATTGGAAGGTATGGGGCCTATATATTCCAGTCTTGACTGTATGCCTGCGGGGCCAGCTGAGCAATGTCAGTTATGGTCCTCTTGTTTCAATTCAGTTTGTGGTTTTAAATCCATGTAGATACATTTATAAAATATTCATGAACAATTGACACATAAGCATATGATTAGATTTGGAGTTGAATAACTAAATCAGAGGGCATCACTGGTCAAGCAAGATCATATGATATCTTCTGAACAATCAGATGCAAGTATGGCAATTTTAATTTGTGCTCTGCAGTGATTTTTGTGTTCTTGTGTGACATGCTGTTGACTGAGACATGCAGCGATGTCGCGCATCTCGGTGCACTCGCCCAAACTATCCAATGCTAAAATTTCCACAATGAACCAGTTTTGCCAGAATGATTCAGAGCCAAACATTATGGTGCCATTTTCCAGCTGTTGAAGTCTCACCTCTATGAGCAGTGATTGATAATGCACCGGGGTGACACATGTTTGTCAAGGCAGATTATGACAACCTTATACCCACATCATATTTACAACAAGTTTTCTGTTCTGTCGTGGAATGATGGATGGTTGCTTATAATCCCCGCTTACCGGGATGAAGCAATATTATGGGAGCCTTATGACCTATCTGTATTCAATGCACTACCAACGTCTCACCAATGCCCCTGTACATTTGGCGCCACGAATTAACTCATTCCATATCAGTGATATTGTGTACAGTTTAGAATGTGGAATGAAATTTGAATTGCAGATTCAGATTCTTCGTAAAAAGATTTTTCATAGAGTACCAGCATGGCCTTTGAGTGCCAGCATGCCCTTATAGTACCAGTATGCCCTTAAAGTACCAGTATGCCCTTAAAGTACCAGTTGGCCTTTAGAGTACCAGCATGCCCTCGTTAAAGTTACTAGTCTTTACTTGCCTGACAATGCAGAGACCACTGCATGGCACCTTCAGTGACTTGGTGTGGAAGAAGTTAATATCTTGTCCATGTGAGACCACAATGTCATGTGCTTCTTGTTTTTCACAGTAACCTTCAAGACCAATCCTGAGATTTGAGATTAATACATCTACATGGATGAAATTTTGGGGGGGATACTAAAATGCATCCCAAGTCAGGGTAAAAACTGATCAACATACCTTATGTTGATTGAATTACCAAGTAAAAGTTCTTGCAAAAATTTTTGGCAGGGACTTTTATGGAGAAGATTAGGATTAACAACCCATCATAAGGAAATAGTTCAACCCTTTCTGACCTGGAGATCAAGTGGAAGTGGTTTACTTCCATGTGTGATGATCTGTCTAGAATTTATGTTTAACCTTTTACCCCTAAAAATTGGGCAATGGTGGACTGTTGTCTGCTTCTCTGCTTTTGACTAATTTCAACAGTAATTAGCAATAGTTGAAATGAGACTTGTAGATGAGGCTTAAATTTCAACAGTAATTAAAAATAGTTTAAAAGAGAATTGTAGATGAGGCATAAACAGATAATATGACCTAAGTCAGCATGATGTGGGTTAATTAGTACCCACCCTATGTCAATGAAAGCTGTTTACTCAGTCTGAATTCAAGAGGGCGAGGGTTAATGACTTCCTTGCATGATCTAAAGTACCAGAAGGATTGATGACAGCTTTGAACCTGCAGGGCTCAATTCTGACTCAGGTTAAATTCATTGACATTTTAATCAGAACTTTTTTCCAATTATGGAGTAAACTGTAAAATATATTGATGAATAGGACATTTAATTAAGGCAGCTTATAACGTTAATCCATAAAATTCCCATATTCTCAGCATCCCCAAGGGTTAACATTTATCCAGCTTACAAAGGGTTAATTACCAAATAAATGGTAGGAGTTTCTCATTAATAGTTAGCAGACACATTTAGTGCAGACAGTAACCACAGCTGTCTCCAATTGGTTTTCTGCAGCCCATTTTTACCAAAGAATAGGGAAGTTGTGACCAATGCGTTCTCTCAGTTGATGATTTATCTTTCCAGGGACCCTTCTGGCCCTCCGGTAATCTGTCCTTGGTGTTCATAAAGGAGAGCATTCGAATGCGCTCCTGAAGTAGCAAGCTGCCATGGGGGGATTTATGGATATCCAGCCCCGAGCATTGGGCCATAAAGCAAGACCAACCTTGTTATTTAATTACTGTTAATTTCGCTCGGGATCACATTTTTTCCACTGCTTGATCCTTCAAATGCCATTATTTCCTTAATTTACCTGGATAGTGTTTAGTCATGATTTTATTAGATACTTGATTATATTTGATGTGGTCAGCTTAAGAGGCGCCACTGATGGTTCACTTTCTGGCAAAATTATTTAATTCCTTTCCATGATGTTTGTAGCTGAGAGAAATGAATGATTATATTTATGTCCTATGACCCAAAGTTACTGAGATGTAGCGATATTTTTGCACATTTAACTCATCAAAATAAATTTGTCTGGTTCCTTGTCTGGAGATGACCAGGTGTCCTTGGCCTGTCCTGCTATTTACTCCTTTCTTTAACCCTTCCCTCTCAAACCGGCCAAAACTGGCTGCTGCTCAAATGTCGTCTGCTTCAATGTTCTTGACTAATGTCAACAGTAATGAAAAACAACTTGGACAACAATTGCAGATAAGACCTATCAAGACAACATGACCAAGGTCAAGAGCTTTGCTTAACATGGCTTGCGTGTTACACATCCAACTTGTGCCCAGGAAAGTTGTTGACTCAGTCTTAGTTTAAGTGTTATTATTCTAATCCTGGACTAGCCACATTGTGGTGAGTCCACCAGGATTAGAAGCATTACCTAAATGAATTACATGAATGTATTGCAATTGGACTAGGGCTAGAAGCATTAAAAGTCAATCACGGTTTATATCAGGCTTAAAAAGATTATAATTATGTGATAATTATACTGTGGGTAGTCCAGGGTTAGATACATTATATAAGTGAATTACATTGAGGCTGATCCAAGGTTAGAGGCATTGTATAAGTGAATTACATTGTGGCTGGCACAGGTTTAAAGGCATTAATATAAGTGAATTACACTGGGGAATGATCCAAGCTTAAGGTTAGAGGCATTGTATAAGTGAATTAAATTGTCGCTGGTGCAAGTTTAAAGGTATCCTATTATAAGTGAATTACATTCCGGCTGGTCCAAGGCTAGAGGCATTGTATAAGTGAATCGCATTATGGCTGGTGCAGGGTTAGAGGCATTTATATAAGCAAATTACACCATGTGAAACTGCATGAAATCCAAAAACGCTCAGGCTGTTCAAAGTGCCAGTAGAATGATATTTACGCATGTTAAATTTTTTAACCTTGATCAAAAAATGTCATCAAGTGCATTATTTCCAGAACAAATTGTGAAGTTATATGTTGGTAAATGTTTGTAAACATGGATTAACAGAATCTCACATGCATCAGAGTGAAATATATTGTTTATTGTCAATAATGAGGATATTTGTCAGTCACAGTCACTAGTGGCAGTTATGGTCAAATATACAAGGAAAACATCTTTCTTCACTCCACCCCAGTGTGGTTCACTGTGCAGGTCTTCCCGGGTTGGAAGCATCCTATAAGACATTTAGTTGCTCCAGTGTAACATGGTATAAGAAGTACATGTGTCAGCTGTTGCAGGGTAAGAAGTAATATATTGGTGAATTACATTGTGACTAATGCAGTGTTACAAGCATTGCATTAGTTAATTACATTGTAACTAATGCAGTGTTACAAGCACTGCATTAGTTAATTACATTGTAATTAATGCAGTGTTACAAGCACTGCATTAGTTAATTACATTGTAACTAATGAAGTGTTACGAGCACTGCATTAGTTAATTACATTGTAACTAATGCAGTGTTACGAGCACTGCATTAGTTAATTACATTGTAACTAATGCAGTGTTACGAGCATTGCATTAGTTAATTACATTGTACATTGTGACTAATGCAGTGTTACGAGCACTGCATCAGTCAATTACATTGTGACTAATGCAGTGTTACGAGCATTGCATCAGTCAATTACATTGTGACTAATGCAGTGTTACGAGCATTGCATTAGTCAATTACATTGTGACTAATGCAGTGTTACGAGCATTGCATTAGTTAATTACATTGTAACTAATGCAGTGTTACGAGCATTGCATTAGTCAATTACATTGTGACTAATGCAATGTTACGAGCATTGCATTAGTTAATTACATTGTGACTAATGTAGTGTTACGAGCATTGCATTAGTCAATTACATTGTGACTAATGCAGTGTTACGAGCATTGCATTAGTTAATTACATTGTGACTAATGTAGTGTTACAAGCACTGCATTAGTCAATTACATTGTGACTAATGCAGTGTTACAAGCACTGCATTAGTTAATTACATTGTGACTAATAATTAAATTGTAACTAATGCAGTGTTGCAAGCACTGCATTAGTTAATTACATTGTGACTAATGCAGTGTTACAAGCATTGCATTAGTTAATTACATTGTAACTAATGCAGTGTTACAAGCATTGTTACAAGCATTGCATTAGTTAATTACATTGTGACTAATGTAGTGTTACAAGCACTGCATTAGTCAATTACATTGTGACTAATGCAGTGTTACAAGCACTGCATTAGTTAATTACATTGTGACTAATAATTAAATTGTAACTAATGCAGTGTTGCAAGCACTGCATTAGTTAATTACATTGTGACTAATGCAGTGTTACAAGCATTGCATTAGTTAATTACATTGTAACTAATGCAGTGTTACAAGCATTGTTACAAGCATTGCATTAGTTAATTACATTGTGACTAATGTAGTGTTACAAGCACTGCATTAGTCAATTACATTGTGACTAATGCAGTGTTACAAGCACTGCATTAGTTAATTACATTGTGACTAATAATTAAATTGTAACTAATGCAGTGTTGCAAGCACTGCATTAGTTAATTACATTGTGACTAATGCAGTGTTACAAGCATTGCATTAGTTAATTACATTGTAACTAATGCAGTGTTACAAGCATTGTTACAAGCATTGCATTAGTCAATCACATTGTAACTAATGCAGTGTTACGAGCATTGCATTAGTTAATCACATTGTAACTAATGCAGTGTTACGAGCATTGTATTAGTGAACTATGCGTAGCTGGGATGGGCTTAGAATCATTATGTTCATGTAATTGAACTAGCTGGTGCAAGGTTATAAGCATTGATTTTATGAGAAGTAAGTTAAATGCTTTAGGGTCAGAGGCATTATATAAGTGAATCAGTTGCTACATCAATCTTGCAGCATGGGAAACCATCATTGGCCCATACAAATACAGAAATAGGGGTTTACCAAGACAATAGGGGGAGCAAAAAACAAATAAGCAAACAAAAAGAAAAGAAAAACAAAAACAAAAGAAAAAATGGAATAAAAAAGTCAAAAATTTCTTTGGAGGTGTGGCACACATCTAAACAAATTGGGTTCTACAAATTCATGCTCTGTTTTGTATATTTTCTCTACATTAAAGCTTTATGCCAGTAAAATTATATTAGTACATAGCCTAATTCACACTTCAATAACCTGCCACATTATCATGAAAAAAATAAATGAGAAAAAAAGAGTGCTTTGGGATATTTTTTTCAAGAAGAGATATGGTCACCAGATTAGCAAAATACCATAGAAAACCCTACCTTTTTTGTTTCAGAGTTGAGAGAGAGAGAGAGAGAGAGAGAGGAGTAAACAAGCCAGATCGAACGAAGGAAAAACAGAAGGACTGAAGAGAGAAAGAAAGAGGGAGGGAAGGAAGGAAAGAAAGGAAAAGAAAGAGGGAGGGAAGGAAGGAAAGAAAGGAAAAGAAAGAAAACACAGGGAGAGAAAATGAGTGGCAGAAGGAAGGAAAAAGCTAAAGAAACAGAAAAATAAAGAAACAGTAGAGGGAAAGAGGGAGGAAAGGAAGACAAGAAAGTGAAAGCAAAAAAGAAAAAGGAAAAGAAAGTGTGCAGGGTCCTGTGACTGCCTGTGCTTGGCCAAACCCTCAGTATAGCTGAATCTTAACCTATTTTTAGCCCCAAGCCCACATGATCCCTTTTGCTCTGCCTGTCAGAGGCTAACAATATCAGAGAATTACCTATGGATGTTAGCATTGCTGGACTAAAATTACATTGCTGCTGCACGATGGTGTCTTTTAGCATTTGGTAATTAGTCATACCTGCACTTGACAATCCGTTTTTTTTCTCTTTTGTTTTTAGCTCAGCTGACCAGTCAGTCAGCTGAGCTTTTGTGAGGGTCTGTCGTCCGTTATACATCTCAAGTCAGAAGTGAAATTTGTTTCTCACATTGGTATTGGAATATGAATGTTGATGTTTTGGTAACTCTGGAATCTCTTTGTTGTTATTGTTGGGTTTAATATTTATGAATATGGGTCATGTTTCTTTTACATAAGTGAATCATACTAGGGATGTCCGTCGTCCGTCCACAAGTCACATTTTCGCCTTCTTCTCCAAAACCATTGGCCAGATTCACTTCAAAATTCATGGGCATATGCCTTGGCTAAGTCTCTACTACTTTTGTTCAAATGGTCACACTCTATTGATTTTTGGATTTTCTATGATTTTTTTTTTGAGGGGGGAGAGGGAAAATCTTAAAAAATCTTCTCCAAAACTACTAACTCAATTGCTTCGATATCCCACATGGCCACTCCCGTGGACTCTTATTTCTTAATTTGTTCACCAGTTGGTGCTGCGATTTTTTCTATTTTATTTACGATTTTTTTGTGTGTTTTTGCTATTTTCGACTTCTTCAGAATCGTCACTCAGATTATGCCAATTCACATTTTCGACTTCTCCAAACCCGTCATCAAAATTGACTTCAAACTTGGTAGCAATGTACCTTGGGTGGGTTTCTACCAGGTTTGTTTAAATGGTCACACTCCATTTATTTTTTGATTTTCAATGATTTTTTTTCTTCTTTTTTAAAACAAATCTTAAAAAATCTTCTTCTCAACAACCGCTCACCCAATTGCTTTGATATTACATAAGAACACTCCTAGGTCCTCATAGTTCTTCATTTGTTCACCAGGTGGTGCTGCAATTTTTCATTTTTTTATGAATTTTTTGTGTGTTTTCGTTACTTATGACTTCTCCAGATCCGTTACTCAGATTAAGTTGAAACTTTGTGGATATGTTCCTTGTGAAAGGGTCAAGGAAAGATGTTCACTAGGCAGCACTGCTGTGGATTACTGATTTTTAACAATATATTCTAATTCGAGTACTTGTTGGTGAATGTACCTTTTTCTATTGCTTACTATGCAATCAATGGACATTCTAATGGTAATTCACATTTTGGACCTTTCTGAAGACACTGTCAGTCAGATTCACTTCAAACTTGGTGATAATGTGGGTTTATGCCAAGCTTGTTCAAAAGGGTCATGATCCAATGATAGTTGGATTTTTTTATGATAATTCTAAAATCTTTTAAAAAGTTTTAATAGGACAGTTTAACATGGGAATTTCTTAAAATGGTTACAACTTAAATGATTTTGGCAAGATTTGCGTCAAACGTGGTAGGAGTTTACCTTTTATAAGTGCCTACCTATTTTGTTTTATTAATGGTCATGCTCCAGTGATGTTTGGAGCTTGACCTCATTCCGAAGGTCACACGACAACTGACATGAAATTAACTGTTCACTTATTAAAATTGAGATCTGTTTTGAGTTGTGACCTTGATGATGCACATGTTAATGTTTCTCCATGAAAGTCATGCTTAGACAGTACATGAGTGCCCTTGACCTTGTTTCTGGGGTCACATTGCAACATACATGAATTTTACTCTTCACTATAACTTGAGAACCACTTGAACTGGGACCTTGATGTTGCACATGTTAATATTTTTCTATAAAGGTCAGACCTACTCCTAACATGGGTGACCTTGATCCTATCCCAAGTTCACAGAGCTGAAGTGTGAAGAATGTCTAGGTCAGCTGAGCATGGACTGTTTACCCAGCCCTCTTGTTTTGTTTGGTTTTGTATTGTGGGTTTTTTTTTTGTTTTTTTTTAACGATACGATAAGATACTCCCATCCTCCTGTCACAAAAGGGCATTGACAAAAGCACAATTTCCAATTAAAATATAGAGTGGACATATCCTTTATAATACAGATCATCTCTGGGAATGTTTGTATGTTTTGTGGACATTTTTACGTTGTTATTTCTCAGAGTCTTGTGTGTATATATGTAAATTATTTATTGCTTCACATTCTCCCTTCAGTAGGTAACTGCCACACCACATGAAAACAGGTTCAAAAGCAGCCCTCAAGATTTCTGTTGTAGTTATAAATGCTATAACATAAAGCAAAGATAATTTAAGTGTGTAAGTCAGGGAGACTGATACCTATCTCCTGCATACAAATCATCACTGCATTTTCTGTAATTTCTGACAAATTGGATGTACCATCTACAGGTCATAAATGGGTCTACGTAACTCGAATTGCATTTTGCCTTGGGGGAATCAATGAGTTTATGAATGCTCAGGACAATGATATCCCAAGGGAGTAGTTCAGTTTATGGTGAAAGTGGCACCAAAAGTACAGAATACATGTAGGTAAGTAAGCAAGTTTACTGTTGGGCCCCAAACCTATGGTACAATACATGTGCAGAAGTTAGACATTTTTCACACTGAGTGACAAAACATGACTTCTTCAAAAATAAACATTATAAAATTTACTGACATTTGGTCTGAAACTTCAATTTATGGTCTCTCTTTATAAATGCTTGGAAAATGTGTGTTGCTGTTTGGCATATAACTGAAGGTTTCTGAGAAAACATGTACTTGTTTGAAAGCAATATTTTACGACATTAAAGTGCATATTTTGATATATTTAACACTTTCTGGGTCAAAATACAGAGCCTAGGAACTGCATATGGAGACAGACTAATGCACATTTAACACTGAGCAGTGCTTGTAGTTTCACCAGTATTTCATATATGGTAAAATTATATTAATCTATATGTATAGTGCTTTGTATTAGCCTTGAAAACCCTAATCGATTATCAAAACTTTCTCTAAACATTCACTGGTGTTTATCAATTATATCACACATCATGCCCCTGTGACAAAATGTTTTAAAAGATAACTAGATGTGATTGATGTATGAATTGTCTTGGAAGTTCGAGTTGGCACAAAGACAAGCAGTTGCATGGAAGCTAATTCTTCAGGTTGTGCACATGTAGCATTATATCACCTACAGGTGTCCACTAGTTCAACAGGGTTAATTGTATCAACCCGGATCAGGTTGCCCAAGATTGGATGCAGCATTGAGACTGCTAGTTTATGCATTGGATAATATTTTGATGACCATCACAATTGTATTAATGATAAGCCACTCTAATTAGTATAACCACCTCCCTCGTAAGACCCCATTTGTATGGCAAGTCCTATTGACATTTAGTCCTATTTGGTGATATTACTAAATCATTAAGCTATATCACTAAATCATTTAAGAATATCACCAAATGATTTTGAGAGATTGATATATACTTAGTGATACCCTAAATATGTAGCAATATTTCTAAATATTTAGAGTTATCACTGAATTATTTGGCAACATCGATAAATGATTTAGTAATATCGCCAAATAGGAATAAATGTCAAAATGGCTTGCCAGAAATTTGTCCAGTGTCTGATGCTATTATTTCAGGTGTCTAGTGCTATCTTGTTCAGGTGTCTGGTGCTATCTTGTTCAGGTGTCTGGTGCTATCTTGTTCAGGTGTCTGGTGCTATCTTGTTCAGGTGTCTAGTGCTATCTTGTTCAGGTGGCTGGTGATATCCTGTTCAGGTGTCTAGTGCTATCTTGTTAAGGTGTCTAGTGCTATCTTGTTCAGGTGTCTGGTGCTATCTTGTTCAGGTGTCTGGTGTTATCTTGTTCAGGTATCTAGTGCTATATTTTTTAAGGGGTCTAGTGCTATCTTGTTCAGGTGTCTAGCGCTATCTTGCACAGGTGTCAAGTGCTATCTTGTTCAGTTGTCTAGGGTTATCATTTTCATGTGGTTTGACTCCATTGACCCTTTCCCCCTTGAATTCAGACTGCCTCAACAGCTTTCTTTGACATGGGCTGGGCATTAAGTGCCCAACCGATGCCAAGAAAAGCTGTTAGCCCGGGGCAGGTGATTTTGATAGGTCTCATCTACAATTTTCAGCCAAACTCTTTTGCATTACTGTTGAAATCAGCTAAAAACACTGAAGCAGACGACATTTGACAGACTGCCTGCTCTGTCTGAGCACTTTGGCGCTGTCATAGGGACTTTCAAGCAGGAACTACGTTATATTTACTTTGTACGAAACGTGTACAACTGGACTAAATTTATCAGTAAAAATCACACTCTGATACAAGGAGTAAATGTTTTAATTTTTGAATATTTAAAATGTTCACATTCATTTGGCCAGGAGTGTATATTGGCTGCACAAGGGGCTTACCTTATGCTTACCATAAGAAAATCACTATACTACACTGCTTGACATTTTAACATAGGATCTAAATCTCAGATAGATCTATAAAAATAGCTGCACTGAAAGTACCTTTGGGATTTATGTACACATGTATCTAAATCTAGGTTATAGAATGCAATGAAGGCAAGTATTTATGAAAAAAAAGTAATCCAATTGGGCACGATATTCCCTTAAAAATTATCTCAAAGGAAGCAGAACTGTAAATACAGCTGCAGATTGTCTTAGGAGAGTGGTCCCATTTTTTTTGGCCGAGAACTAGAACTTTCAAATGTATGCAGCTGCATGACAAATAACCTGTCGACTTTCAAAAAAAATTAAGCAGGAAACTGAATCAGGAAAGTAGATGTCATGTCGAGAAGAAATCATAAGTGCCTCCATTACCACTCACCTTGGGTAGGCCTAGCTAGAAGACTTCTTGCCTGGTAAATGTGTCATACTTGTAATTGTCCTGGAATTGAATACTCTTGTTATGTCTGGGTGCCAACCCAGACATTTTCTTTTTCCAAGAATTCTTGTTCCTTCCTTCCTTCCTTCCTTCCTTCCTTCCTTTCTTTCTTTCTTTCTTTCTTTCTTTCTTTCTTTCTTCTTTACAACCAAATTTGTCCACAGTTTTTCTCGGAAACTATTATTTCAAAAATCACCAAACTTCCCATTATGACTGACCGACCAGTGAAATTAGGCACCTGACTTGGAATAGTCATGATGTTAGAAATTATGCAAATTATGGGCAATTAAGATTTTAAAAGCTTTCTATCTTCAAAAATATTATAGATAGACACAAAGTTCTAACTTACACATATAGGTTTGAGACATCTGGCAAATCCAATAACATGACAACAAAAGTTGGGGAATTTTAATGTATGCTAAATTCAGTGAAATTCCAAACAATCCACATTTTGACTGGGGCTTCTGCGGTACTGCATGTTACAAGCCTCCATGGTGCTAGGCAACCATTTTGTATTCATGATACTTGATCCTGGCTCATAGACAGCCTTCTAGCCATGCCTGCTAGGTGTATGGTTTAAAAGGTTCCGGTCCTATGGCAAATGGGAGGTGGGGGAACTCCCAACAACTGTGTAATGAGGTTCTCAATAAAATATAGGGAAATTTTTTCTGCTCATACAAGAAACATATCTGCTCCATGTTCGCACTTATGGTGGACAGAGCTGTAAGTGCACCATGACTGAGACTGACCAGTGTCCTAGCTGGTCTGTTTTTGCCTGAGACTAGGAGTCTGCTGGGGATATCAGTCCCAAGGGATCAGAGGGACTGGATTTCTAGGCAGAACAAGCCCTGATGAGTGTACCATCTGTTAAAAATAGACTACATACAGAACCGAGTTTGCTAGACCCATCAAAGTCTGGACTTACAGTCCTCAATGACTGTTTTCACAACTTGGTGAATTTTGAAAAAATGTGTGGATTTGTGTCATCTCACTGGACACTTTCATGTCTTTGTTTTCTTGTAACCAGTTAGATGAAGCCTGTTCTTCATAGCCAATACTGAGTCAGTATAGTGCATGTCTCAGTTCACAGGTACATGTACATGTAGTTTTGTGACAGCATTTGTTAAAATTTGTTTATGTAATAAAGGAACAAAGACAGTTTAGTATTGCATGTATACACATCCCTCTGAATTATAATATGTGTACATTGTATGTGCACATGTACTCATCAATACTGCCCAGATGGGCCAAACCTCTCAGGAGTGGGCACTTTTCTCTGGTCACGAGGGTTTCACTGTACAGTGGTACTTGCAGTTTAAGACCACCCCTAATGTCTGACAAAAAGTGGTCACATAGAACAGGTGGTCTTTCTTCTCAGATAAATTAACAAAGAAATGAAAGGCCAATGTCTTTCTTTCTTTCTCTCTTTCTCTTTTTCTTTAGGACCAAGTTGGTCCAAAGTTTTTCTCAGACATTACTTTTCCGAAAACCACCAAACTTGCCATGGTGACTGACATAACCAGTAAAATTGTGCATCTCATTTGTAATAGTCATGATGTTTAAAATTATGCAAATTTAAGAGGCAACAAAAATTTTTAAAGCACCATACCTTCCAAACTATTGCAGATGGACTCAAAATTTCAATGTGCATATATACCTTTCTGACACTTTTAACTATAATGGACAGTATTGCTGTAGAATTTCAAATTATGCTAATAAGGGGCATTGAAAAATTTAAAAGTTGAATATCTCCAAAACTATTCTACATAGAGATGCCATTCCAACTTCAATTTTTAAGTTTGTGGCAAAGCCGCATCCAATGAACCATGAACCAAAGTTGTAGGATTTTAATTTATGCAAATGTAAATCTTTTAATAGCTTCAAAACTATTATAGAGGTGCCATTCCTACTTCAATTTATGGGTGTGAGGCATAGCCCCATCAAATGAACAATAAACCAAAGTTCTTCTAGGCTTATAATTCATGCAAAGTATGCAACTACACAATATTAAAATGTTAAATAGCTTCAAAACTATTATAGATAGTGGTTTCATTCAAACTTCACTTTATAAGGTTGGGACATGGCCACATCCCTTAAACCAAGAACCAAGGCTAAGCATTTTAATTTATGAAAAATTAGGCTAATACACGAAATTTAGAATATGCTGAACAATGACAAAGTGTAGCATTTCAAACTGTTCTCATTTAAAGGCACCCAGACAGATTTGCTGTGAAGCAAATCTTCTTTTCTAGTTCACTTTGCTGATACTTAGAAGCCCAGGGAGTAAAATTATAACAAAAAATGAAAATGGTTCATGCGACAGGTTTGATAATTATTTCAGTAACACATCTGAATCACAGCTCATTTCTAAATACTAAATGTTAAGTGTCATTGAAACATGGAAATTTTGTACATATACAGAAGAATAAGTTGCAAAGTTTTATCAATGACACTATACAATCAAACTATGTTTTGAAAGTTTACCATTTTGAATTTTTGTGACAAGAATATCTATCTGTCTATCTGTCTATCTATCTATCTATCCATCTATCTATCTATCTATCTATCTATCTATCTATCTATCTATCTATCTATCTATCTATCTATCTATCTATCTATCTATCTATCTATCTATCTATCTATCTATCTACGTGTATATATATTTATACATACATACATGTCAAATATAGCATGTCAAACAATATAAAAATTGCTCTGTCCCTATTTCCTGATGTGGATGATGCAATATCTTTATGTTAAAGCTTGGATAGAATATTTCTTTCTGTTAAAAGCTTCCTGTTTCCTTCTCAACTACTGTATCAAATTATTAACATATCCAGTTTCAAATTAATTCCATTCTACATTAAAGATGAAGCTGCACATTCAAATTTTCCATAAAGCGAGCTTTCATTCAAGTACCAGCATATCTGGCATAAAAAGCATTACCTTGTGGTGAGTCATGCTCCAGTGACTGCAGGGGAGGCTGTAACATGACTCAACAGGCAATGTAAAAAACCACTGACAAAGAAATGTAAGCAACACTGATTAAGCATTGTAAGAACTACATCTTATCACTAAGCAATGTAAGAACCACTGACAAAGTACTGTAAGAACAACTGACTAAGTACTGTAAGAACCACTGACTAAGTATTGTAAGAACCACTGACTAAGCATTATAAGAACTGACTAAGTATTGTAAGAACCACTGACTAAGTATTTTAAGAACCACTGACTAAGTATTGTCAGAACCACTGACTAAGCATTGTAAGAACCACTGACTAAGCATTCACCACTCTAACATGGCATGAGTTGACTGGATGGTAAAAAACAAAAACAAAAAAAGCAAAAAACATAGTAAACAATAAAAGCACAACTAAGCATTGTGGAAACCTTTGGCTAAGCAATGCAAAAACCCCTGACTTAAAGCACTATAAAACCCACTGACTATGCAATGCAAGAACCACTGACTAAGTATTGTAAGAACCACTGACTAGGCAATATACGAACCACTGACTAAGCAATGTAACCAACACTGATTAAGCATTGTAAGAACTACATGTAGTGACTAAGCAATATAAGAACCACTGACTAAGCAATGCAACCAACACTGATAAAGCATTGTAAGAACTACATGTAGTGACTAAGCAATATAAGAACCACTGCCTAAGTATTGTAAGAACCACTGACTAAGCATTCACCACTCTTAACATGGCATGAGTTGATTGGATGGTAAAAAAAAAAAAAAAAAACTAAAAAAACTATTACATCCAAGTTGTGAGAAGTGCATTTGATTGAGTGTGGCATATAATTCTGACAGGTGGCCTCACGAATCCCTCAATTGTTCAAGAGGTAATCAAAACCAAAGTGTTGCTCATCTAAAAGCATTAAAATGATTACAGATTGAAATCCCTCACAAAAAGACCTTTCATTCAAGTGCCAGCATATCAGAGTTTCCAGATTAACCCATTCCTGGCTAGAGTACTCCTGAGTCACTAGCTTTCCTTGCCACAGATTCAGATTCAGATTATTTTATTTGACAATAAATTCAAAATATTTCAATTCTTAGGTAATAATGACAGAAATATATATATATATATATAATGGATGGATGAATAAATAAGTAAAAATTTAAAAAAACAAGAAGACTTTTAATTTCTAGTTGATGAGGACCGTTTTTGTCTGAAAGTTAGCTATTTTGTGAGAAAATGTCATTGTTACATGTCAGTTCACAGCTTTAATTTGAGGGGTTCAGGGCCAGATACTCTTCTTGTGACTCCAACAAAATTACAGTATCCATTCATACCCCACAGAGCCCAGCCCAGCGAATTCCAGATATACCTAGTGACTCTACCTTGTGCATGTACAAGTGCTGATCAAAAGGTGTGAGTATCCTAAGAAAGAGGTTCATTTAGATCCGGAGTATGCTGGGAAATCCATATATATATATATATATATATATATATATATATATATATATATATATATATATATATATATATATATATATATATATGTATATATATATGTGTGTGTGTGTATTTATGTATATAAATATATATACGAGGCTCTGTTTCATTTGTTCTGGAGAATTTGCTTTGTATGCAGCTACAAGGCGTTCATACAGATTTATTTATTGCAGTCATTTTCTGCCCATGCTTAGGCCAGGTTAATAGCTTTCTTTGATGCAAGTTTAACTTCCAACACATACCAAGAATGTTTTTAACATGGGGCATGATCTCTTCCGTACTTAACAAATGAAAACACAAGCAACAAAGCAAATGAAATAGAACTACATGCAGCCACTTTGCACAGTCTCATGCAGGAAATGCTTAATTCTCCTTGGCATTTAACCACTGATTTTTTCTTATTTTTAAATATGCATAAGAGTTCTCTGGATGCCAGAAGACCAACCACAGGAAAGTCAGTGTAGCAATTTAAGAACAAAACTTCAGCAGGACCAGAATTTAAAAGTACAAAAGCTTGACAGGCACAAGGATGTTGTTGACAGGTTTTCTCATGAAATGCATGTATATGACTGTCTGTACAATGGGGCATGTTCTCAAAGATGGCGCCACCATAGATAAGTACCCTGGTTGCCTATACTTGCAGGTGGAGACATCTGGGGGATAAACAAAACAGAATCTCCTTATTGGCCAGTATTTGTTAACAGGAAATGGTGTATTCATGAAAATATAGCCTCTAAAACCAGTACTGCCACCTATGGGAACATCCCTCATTGTTTGTCTTTTGCTGCATACCATAAAATAGCTATTAATCAGACACAGGTTCAGATACATACACATGGAATTGCCAACACCTGAGTCTGGACCACATGTGTTACCTATGCCACTGTATTTATCCTAGAGAGACGCACTAATATCAAACACCTGTCTGTCATTGTGCTGATCGATTTGGCATGCAAAATTTGAACTTTTTCCCTCCCTTTTTTAAACGATATGCTCAGACGGTAATCAGACACTTCCTATCAGGTTTGATTATTTTACTCACACACGTACCTTGGCAACACAGCTCAGAAAGGGAAAAAAACCCAGATGACTAAATGATGCTGCCGGTCAAAATGCTAGATTCCCTACGTGCCAGCCAGTATTTATTTGCAGACTCTTATTTATATTATCAAACCATTTCAGAGTTTCTAAAAAGTGAGCTTAGCGAGCTGACGGTTTGGCTGAGCCCTGCCCATCTTTACTGCTAATTATGAGCAAAAGTGGCCTTATGATGGGTTCTGGTCAGACCCACTCCTTAACGTGGGGATTTGTCTACTCACATATACATGTGCATGTTTATTTAAGCTTTTCATCAGAGTAAAGATTCTCTCAATATATACAAACACGATGAAGGAGATTTGTCAAATTAAAATTTTATACTTTATAACACATACAAAAAAACACCAAAAGAATCATGTATCATTGTACATAAATTTATTCAAGCCAGACTGATTTAGTCGAATAAAGGTATAGATATGATCAATATTTAATAATGGGCTAAGGACACTGTGTAAATCTGTTATGCTGTCAAAGTCACTAGATTGATGACAGTTAAGTGGCCCTTGAGCTCTGTCATATTGATGAGTCTCATGACATGCTGAATCAATCTTACTCACAGAGTGGGCAGTGTTACATGTATGACGTGGAAAAGTAGATTTAGATTACATTATAAACAGGGGGAAAGGTGGGGATAGGAGGGTGTGTGTGTGTCCCAGTAGAATGGTACAGGTAATCATTTTGCCCTAGCTAGTATAAGGTATGGATAATAAGAAAAGTTAGAAACACTGGGTCGTGCGAAGTACGGGAAACAGAAAGGCTTCCAGTATGCATGTACAGTAATTAAAAGCGTCCAGTACGCCAGAAAGTCCCTTTGCCCCCCTATGATAGTTTTCATGGGGAACTAATAAACATGTGTACATTTAGTACACCTCAGGCATTATCTCCAGGGATAACACGATTTTGTCAGACAGGTCCACCACCTTGTCTCGTGTGCTTTGTGGTGACATTGAAGTAGAAAAACGAGGCTGACATGCATATGCTCACCCATGTTAACCCTTTCTTTCTGGAAGTTTTGTTTGCTGTTCCAAGTGCTCTAAGTGTCCATGTTAACCGTTTCTTTTCGGAAGTTTTGTTTGCTGCTGCAAGTGCTCTAAGTGTCTCCATTTTAACCCTTTCTTTCCAGAAGTTTCATTTGCTGTTCCAAGTGCTCCAAGTGTCCATGTTTACCCTTTCTTTCTGGAAGTTTTGTTTGCTGTTTCAAGTGCTCTAAGTGTCTATGTTAACCCTTTCTTTCCGGAAGTTTTGTTTGCTGCTGCAACTGCTGTGTCTCCATTTTAACCCTTTCTTTCCAGAATTTTCATTTGCTGTTCCAAGTGCTTTAAGTGTCCATGTTAATCCGTTCTTTCTGGAAGTTTTGTTTGCTGTCCCAAGTGCTCCAAGTGTCCATGTTCACCCTTTCTTTCCGGTAGTTTTGTTTGCTGTTCCAAGGGCTCCAAGTGTCCATGTTACTCCTTTCTTTATGGAAGTTTTGTTTGCTGTTTCAAGTGCTCTAAGTGTCCATTTTAACCCTTTCTTTCCAGAAGTTTTGTTTGCTGATCCCAGTGCTCTAAGCATCCATGTTAAACCTTTCTTTCCAGAAGTTTTGTTTTACTTCTAAGTGCTCTAAGTGTCTATGTTAACCCTTTCTTTCTGGAAGTTTTGTTTGCTGTTCCAAGTGCTCAAGAGTCCCTGATTCGCCCATAAAATTATTTACCTCAATTTAAGATGAGGATTGCTCATTCTAATTCTTCACGCGACTGCAAATTTAGAACAATCCATCAGCCAAATGCTGGTAGAGCAAAAGTAAATGGGCTTTCACCCCACCCCCACCCCCACTAAAATAGATCAGATCTTTCTTGCACATTCTTTTTTATGGGTGATGGGTTACAAAGTGTCAATGCTCGGATATATAATACCTGTTTTAGTAGTCCAGATGCCACCTTATCTATGTACAGTAAATTTTGCCTTGCATCCATGCCCGTTATCATTCAACAAAGCACTCATATATTCAAAGCTCCTCACCATTTTTCCAGCAATGGCGATTATGCTTATCTGTTAACTCTCATGGGGAGCTCACTCACACAGTTGTCCCCTCCTGTTCAGCTAATCCCATCAGCAGCATTATGAGTTCTATATTTCACATATGTTTTCCTCTTCTGTTTTGTGAATAGTAAATATTGATGGATCTATCAGCTGATTCAAGTTCAATGAATGAATATTTAGTATTTTGACACTGTTGTTGGACATGTTCAAAACAAGTTTTTTAAAAGCAGAAGAGCTCCATTTTTAGCCCCAGTAGATGAAAAGCCACCTCGGGTACAATTGGGGATGTATGTGTCCAGATCAAGCTTTTGTTTATTCCATATGATATGTGAATTATATGCATTATGCTTATGAGGACAGTACCCATATGATAGACAAAAGAATATAACTAAGAGCCACTTCTTTTGGTACTGTGGTCACTAAATACTGTAAATTGCTTTAATTTCATTTTACTCTTATTTTCGCTTATTTCACTGGTGGCACAAAACCGTGAAAATAAAAACGCAGTGGAATAGTACTTTAACATTGTTTGAAAGGAATTATGTCCAAAACAGTGAAGGCAAAACTACAGTGAAATGCCAAAAATACAGACACCGTGGAAATTTATGCCCGTGAAAATACGGCAATTTACAGTAATGCCTCTCCATTAACTGTTTATCAGTGATATCAGGGAGACCGAATACTGTACATAAACATACAACAACTTAATTGTTTTCTGTTTAAGAGACTGTTTCCAGCATTAGCAATAGCATTTTCTGATTTTGCCAATATGCTACAATCAAGAAAATGAAGATCAGTAGTCCCTCCTTTGAGAGACCATCCCTAGCGCCATCCCAGAAGTGGTCATGTAAAGCAGCTACCCTCCCAGAGGAGGTTTGACTCTTCCACCACCTGCCAAACAGCTAACCATAACTTTGAATTCCCATGTATAATTTAGACTCAAACATGACTGATATACACTTATTAAACATAGCCCATTCCATCTTGCAGTCATGTGTTTACTCATGAATGAATGTTGAATCGTAAGCTGATTTTTGCAAAATTATTTTACGAATCTTGCACACAGTAGATGGGTTTTCCTTGTCTGAAATGGGAATTTCTGGATGGATAAGTAGTCTTTTGGTCATTTTGGGATTGTCACTGGTCAGGTTATGCAGGTGGTGTCCTAGAAGGGGTAAATTATCATTACGAACTGCTTTTGCACCATAAAAAGTGGTCACAAAAGTCAGGTGGTCTCTGCAAAGACAAGTCTTTTAAAAGAAAGACTACACTACTGCACAAAGGGGATTTAAAAACATGTATACAAGGATTTCCTTTCTCAAATTGTGTTTTTAAAGTGAATAGGTTTTTAATCCAAACACTGTGAAACAATTGAGATACACTGTACTTGGAAATAAACTCATTCAGCATGAGTTTATAATATTGTGTCTCATTCAGCATGAGTTTATAATGTGGTGTCTCATTCAGCTTGCGTTTATAATGTTGTGTCTCATTCAGCATGAGCTTATAATGTTGTGTCTCATTTAGCATGAGGTTATAATGTTGTGTCTCATTCAGCATGAGTTTATAATGTTGTGCCTCATTCAGCATGAGTTTATAATGTTGTGTCTCTTTCAGCATGAGTTTATAATGTGGTGTCTCATTCGGCATGAGTTTATAATGTGGTGTCTCATTCAGCATGCGTTTATAATGTGGTGTCTCATTCAGCATGAGTTTATAATGTTGTGTCTCATTCAGCATGAGTTTATAATGTGGTGTCTCATTCAGCATGAGTTTATAATGTGGTGTCTCATTCAGCATGCGTTTATAATGTGGTGTCTTATTCAGCATGAGTTTATAATGTTGTGTCTCATTCAGCATGAGTTTGTAATGTTGTGTCTCATTCAGCATGAGTTTATAATGTGGTGTCTCATTCAGCATGAGTTTATAATGTTGTGTCTTGGTGACTCTTAATGAGCGGAGGATCCAGAGATACATGGACCTGTGTATAAATATGAACTTCATGTTCTCTCTTATCATCTTGTGACAGTTTCCTAGTTTGATTTGTTAAGGGATTTTCAAAATAAAAGTATGCATAGAAAAGTTTGCACCCCCCCAAAAAAATAATAATAAATAAATTCCACACTGTTTTTTTCAATGGTAATAAAAGTGAGATAAGCTCTGTTTTTTTAGATGAATAAAAAAAATTGTCCGATCTTTTAGGTGAAAAATTACAGATGTTCAGATGATACACAAATGCAAAAATGAGTTGAGCTATTCCACCACATGTTAAAGCTGAGTCAACAGCTTTCCTCGCCATGAGTGGGGCACTGGTTCCAAGTCCATGCCAAACAGGCTGTTGACCCAGGAACAAGAAGTTATTAAAAAAAAACGAATTAAGGAAGAAAACATCTTACATGTATTCACAAAGTTTTGGCCGCCTAAGATGGCAGCATTAATGTGTACCTAGGGCAGAGTTTGTACAAACCTACACGCAAATCCGTATCATGACAAGCCAATCCATGATGTCATGCTTATACAGAATTTGTCACCCTCAAGCAACACTAGAAATGTGCACAACGTTTGTCTTCTTAACCTGTATGCATGTAATTCAGCTCAAATGAAGCCTTTAAAAGGCAAAAAGCAACATTTAATGGGCCATGAAAGGTATGGGTGAATAAAGATTGCCTCTCTGGTCGACTCCTTATTGTTTTTTCCAGGGAGTGGGGTGGGTGGGGTGTTTTTTTCTTTTTTCATTTTTTTTTCATTTTTTTTTGTTTGTTTTGTTTTGTTTTGTTTTGTTTTCGGGGTTTTTTGTTTCTGTTTTGTCCATTTTCTTGTCTGTTTTTTTTTTGTTGGTTTTGTTTTTTTGCCAAAATAGCCTGCTTGCCAAATATTGCATCAGAGTGTTTTTCGTTCTGCTTCTTTTTCTTCATGGAAAAAATGGAATGGGAACTATTTTGGACACTAAACATACCCCAGGTCAACAGTATTCTTGGTGCATGTGTGGTGCAAGCCATGCCAAAACCAGCTGTTTTTTCAAAGGGAAAAGGGTTAATTCTCTGTCGGGACTATCACTTGCCTTCCTCTCTAAGAAAGACTGGTGCTGTCAACCTTCACTCAAACTAACCCCTTGAGGGCAGCATGTATCTGACTGCAACATAGAATCTGTTAACAGGATGTGTATTTCCTAGCCCACAGTGTAACTTAAGAAATCTCAGGAAGGTAAATTCCTGTCCATGAAGGCAATTCATGGAGTGGTTGTTTCTACTAGAAGGCAAGTCTCTCAGTAATTGCTTATGCCTGATAAGTTTTGTTCCCTTAGAGACAAGTCCTCAGAAATGGTCTGTGAAGACAAATTCCTAGCTAGTTTGTTAGACCTTGCCTCCAATTCCATATTTTCTGTCCTCGCAGGCAATTATATATTGTCTGTCCTTGCAGATGATTCCATCTTGTCTGTCCTTGCAGATAATTCCAATTGTCTCTTTTCAGAGACAATAACGTATTTTCTATCCTCATAGGCAACTCTGTGTTGTCAGTCTTTGGAGATAACATTCTGTCTGTCCTTGCAGAAAATTTCATCTTAACTGTCCTTGCGTTTTTACTTCCAAGGAGAAGCAGCTGCCAAGGTGGTGAGTGAGATGATCGGCTCTCTGGCCTTCTGGACAAAAGTCAATCCATGACATGAGGATCTATAGATTCTTCCCACTGAGGCCAGGAGAACTGTTGATCTCTGCATATATGCCCCCAGAGAGTGGTCTGTCTGGCAGGAAAGTCCCTTCAAAAGTTTGCCACTCTTAAGTCAAAGTTTTGATAAGTTGTCTATAGCTACAGCTTACTCAGTCAATTTAATTTGTAACATGAAAATATCAGAAGTAATGTTTCTCGTCGCTGTTTCTCTGTGGAAAATCGCTGACCAATCACTCTAGCCTTTAAAGACCAATTAATCTTCCCCAGAACATATCACCATCAATGAGGGATGTTCTCATAGGTGGCAGCACTGGTTCAGAGGCTATATTTTCATGACACATTGACACATATGCTAGTCAAGTGAAAACATGTCCTTGTAAGGACAGTTGGGCAGGCTACTCCATGTAAGTCACAGTTATCTGTACTAACAGTAACAGTAGATGAAACTATTTGCAATTGGTCACTGTAATTTTTAGGTAGACCCACAGGAACTTTATCTGTGTTGCAACAATAAGCCAGTCCTGGGGTACTTTTGTGTCCTTTGTGGACAATCTCTGAGGAGTTGTATTTACTCATAGACATATCTACAGGAGGTTGTCTATCCTTGCAGATGAGCTGCCCTTGAAGGAAGCCTCTTTGTACCGTAGTTGTTTATCCTCAAAACATAGCGAGCCGGTTGATGTTTGTTGCAGGTAATCAATCGATCAGGAGTCAATAAGATAAATTTGCAGTTGTAAACAATTTGGGAGCAACATACCTCCACATACCCGTGATACATCACAGAGACTTCAGAAAACTTAGCAAAGTGAGGCAGATATTTTAAGGCATTTACTAGACAATGAACTGGAAAATCTGTCAGTGCTGCAGTCAGTCCTTATTAATCACAAATTCGACTTTATGTCATAAATGGCATGATCCTAGTCATGTCTCAGAAATACATTTTCAAGATACTACCTTGACATCATGTAGTGATGAGCATGTTCCTGAATATACCTGACTTTTCCATCAAGTGATGGTTGTCTCTGATGGGGCACCCCGAAATTAAAGATGGCTTGCATGTACCTGTTCGACATAGACTCACATTAATGGACCATCATATATGTTTTACAACTGTTCTTTAGGCAGATGTTGCAAATTTGAGTTGTACGTCCTTTCTCCTTAGGGACCGAGTGGCACCTGAGGCAGCATGAAATCGTACATCTGCGTAGATCCACAGACCTATGCATTCACCTTTAAATGCTGAACAGAAGTAGGGTTTTTTCTTTTAGGTTTTGAGTGGTTTATAATGATTCCCTGTGAGAATGAATTTTTCTTTTTGTATGGAGTGAATTGATGTCTGAAATTTGTGCAGCATTAGGGCAGATGTCATGTTGACTCTTGAGCTTCTACATCGGTGAAGTCAATTAAAACGGTCTGCAAGAGTTCTTATGTTAATCATTAACAACCTTTGGTTTAAACATATTTTATTTGCAAAAACAATTGATCAACAGGTACAATGCCTATATGAAGGCCTCTTGTACATCAATTGACAATGCAACAAAAAGTGGATAACATCTTGATAACAAATAGAGAGCGCACAGGACATTACAAATATGATGGGAAAGAGGGAGAGACTAAGGAAATGGGTGAGCATTATTCCTGTAAAGACATGGATATATAATTGTAGATAACAATAAGTAGAATATATATGACTTATCTCTATAAAATTTTAACAACCTTTGTTGCCTGAAGTTAAACTTATTGACTCAGATAACTACTTTGATTAGTGATACTAGCCAGAAGTCAAAAGGTATGATTTGGCCAACAATACTTTCAGTGGAAATTGGCTGAGGATATCTGCTAAATTTCCATAAACATATTTATTACTATATTATTGAAAAATACGATAAATTTGCTTGTGGTTTTGGGCTGCAACGTAGGCTTACAAGTTTCGTACTTGGCTAAAAATTGTCAATAGCGCAGCCAAACAGCTACACTGTGCATATTAAATTCCTAGCACCAGCACTGACTAATCAATAAGATCAGTCCGTGATTTTTTGCTGTCCAAAAAACTTTGCCCCTTTTCAAATGGGGAAATTGACATTAATAGCCTGGGCATGTCAGATGCACTACTCCACATGGTGGCAGCACCAGCTGCCCATGTCACATGACATTTCCAACCTATGAATAAATTGGAACATTTTGTTTATCTCCATCTGCAACAGAGGGCTACCAGACAGGAATTTAATACCTGTGTATGACACCACTAAGTTGCCTGTTTCAGTACAGATAATCCCATATGAGGGGAAAATAAGATAAAACTCAGAAGAACTCAGGACTCCGAACTGATTTATTTTAGCCAATCAATACAATGGTGTTTTCAATATGAAAATACATATACATAACAATATAAATTGATGTGGTTAGGGGGACTCCTATTAAGACAAATACATGTTGCTCTCATAGGAGCCACCTTTAAGCCTTAAACAATTGAAACAAAGTAGATGGCAGTTACTTAAACAGTAAATGTCGAAAGAAACTTTAAGAAACAATACTATTTACACACACATACACACACATTGTGGGTGGGAAAATATAATTATTAATTATTTTGAGAAATATAGCAGTTATATATATTACAACTGTATTAATTAATTATTCAAAAAAATATTTTTAATGAAAAGCGAAAAACCTTGTAAACTATGAGTATGTATTTTTCCTATAACATTACTATCTGTTTGATTCATTGTGACTGGAATATCATAGATTAAACTTTGTTTTGCAAAAATTTTATTGACTCTATTAATAAAAAAGTTTATCACAATGTCTGTTGTTATAGTTGTTTATTTCATTTCTTGGGATGAATTGAAAACAGAGTAATCTTATGGGTAGATCATAATGGATAAATTTATCATAGAATTTTAATTTAGCTGTTGAAAATATGTCTTGAATTTTAAACAGTTTGAGGGCTTTCAAAATTTGTTCTGAATGGACATTGTATTTACTACAACTTGTGCGGCGTACTGCTTTTTTCTCAAGTTTTTCAATTTTTAAAAGTTTAAATCCACATAGAGTTATTCCAAAATTAATATGTGGAAGTATTAATGAGTTATACATAGTTATTTTAACATTCAGTGGAAGTTGATGTTTAAGTTTGTTTAGAATTGCAATTACCCTCGATATTTTAGTTGAAATTTTAGTAATGTTAAAGCACATGTAGCCTGAGCAAAGCGTTCCTAAACGTGGTCTTTGGAGCCAGAGTAGTCTGCTATAGGAGCGTCTTTCAAGAACCAATCTACATGTGCATTCTGTCAGAGAGGACTCTGCCTCTCCATTCAAATCATTTCAGAGTGATTCAACTAGCCCAACTCTTTCAGTGCCATGTTTTGGACTGAGACAACATCTTCAGCCAAAATCGAGGTTGATTTGGACTACTACATTCAATTTAACTACAGGCATGCTGGTACTTGAATGAAAGGTCTTTTTATAAGGAACATGAATCTACTACCCGTATTATAATTTCGAGCAGTTTATTTTAAGCAGTTTGATTTTAGTCACAGTTGGCACTGAAAATGTCAAGCCAAACTTGCCCAAGCAACAAGGAAAGGTGGAGACTAATGGCATGTAGCTCTTGATGACAAAAAAAACAGCAATGACAAAGTAAGCCAAATGACAAGTAGATGCCATTTACCAGATCAGTAACACTCTGCTTACTTTTAACTCTTTTCTTCCTGACTTCAGAGTGAACAGCTTTCCTTTGTGCCAAACCCACAGGAAGGCAATTCTGTTGACCTGAGGCATGTTATCTTGATAGGTCTCACCTACAATTCTGATTCGAACTGTTTTTCATATCTGATGAAACTGGTCAAAAACACTGAAACAGATGACATTTGACCATCAGCTAGTTTCATCCAGTTTGAGGCGGAAGGGGTTCATGGTAAATAGTGACATGCCAATGCCTCAGCAGTAGACCTCACAGGGTTAATGTTTGTGAATTGAACTGACTACACACTCATAATTAATGGGAGTGCTAACTGAACATTAATGGCTTCGTGTCTGGCCACACCAAGCTTTGTGGTGTTGGTCAACTGCACTTGTAGAGTGAAAACATGTAAATTAGACATATGCAGAGTCCAGGGGAAACATTAAAAAAAACATAAACAAAGAAAAAAACCCGGAACTCAGCCTGATTATTGCTGCATGATGTTTATGTTAACTTTCTGACATTTCTTGAAAAAAACAGGTCTGGTTTCCGTGGTAACCGGTATATCCATCGGAATAAACCAACATAAATGTACATGGAAGTGACAGTGAAATGAAGAAAGACTTGGTTTGGGCAGCCCCCTTGATAAGAGGCACATGTAGGTGTGTGGTTCAGGCTTTTAGCTGATATACCTGTCATTGAGAACTTTTCCACGTTCTCTGAGTGACATGCACTTGCATTTTATGCTGCTGGGCTTCCTGGAATGTAACACTTCGTAGACATACGGTCAGCATGAAGAGCAATAAAAGGGAATTTTATCTTGAGACAGGACAGTGATTTCTGAGCCTGCTGTAGTGAAAATGTCTTGTTTTCCTGTCCCCTGTCTGAGTACATTTCCTTTGCTTCCTATTGACGTAAGCTTGGTTTGCATAAACCAGTTTGGAGACATGCGTATTACATGTTTTTATTCACAGAAACAAATATACATACCTTTGTGTGACAGTAGGTACACCGTGTTTTGAACATGTTTGGGTGTACCAGATGTTGAATCTTGATTGTCACTGCATCGGTTACAACCTAGAGGGCAGCACATGAGTATGTTCATTTGCATGACACTCACCTTGGTTGTGGAGTGTGGAGCTTTCTTGGGTTATAATTCCTGCTAAGGACACGATGGGGGCCAATGGAGCATGTCACCTGTAGGTAACTTCTCTTCTGGTAGGCAACTTTTTCAGGTGACACCTGGGACTTTTGTTGAAGTTGTGGTAGCCTTAACTCATTCCACCCTCATGACACTTTTTCCCGCTAATGTCTTAATGTCGTCTGCGAATAGGAGACATTCATATTTAACTGCGATCCTGCTCACTTCCTGTATTGCTGGGGCAACAGACTGATGCTTGCACCATGATCAGGGAAGATTTGTATTATATACTACATAAACATCCATAAAAAAAAACCCTTTCAACCAAAATAGAGTCAATTTCTAATCAATTTAGGCATCCGTTATGTTTCAAATATATGTTAATATATTTTCTTAAGATTATTCTGTGTTAGTGTTGTTTATTTTATTGAGAAAGTACTTTTGACCATGCTAAATACACTGATCTGCCCTGATGCAGGTGGCTCCGTCTTTTGCTCAACAGGTGCTAGAGTAGGAACACATTTATATATGAAAACATCCTATTGTATTTTACTAATTTAGGGATTATTTTTTAAAATTTGGATGAAACTTACTTCCAAGATCATTTCAAATTATATAGCCATGGTCAACATCCTTTGCGCACTCTGGGCACGCCAAGGAAAGCTGTTGACTCGGTCTTATATCAGGGCAGAATAAGTTAAAAGAAGGTACAGTATGAAAACACTACTTTGGCCGGTATTATACACATTTTTCACTTTGTATAGTGTGCGAGTATCCGAGCAATTATTTGATTAAGGGCAGGACTCAATTCAGTTTAATTTTGTTTTTCAGAAATCATGTTTACCATGTTTTGCTAAAATAAAAATAAAAATAGCGGACAAACTTGTTTATTGACCAATAACATGTATATACAGCAAAGATTGCAGTCAAGCATAAAATTTAAAAAAAAAAAAAAAAAAAAAGGAAAAACAGCAATTAATAATTCTGAATGTTCAATATTTGGTCATGGATACACACATTATGACCTTCAATAGGCCACTAGCATGCCTGCCACCCTACCAGGAAGTGATGATACAAAAGTGACCATGTACTACCTTTAAAAATATAAAAATAAAACTGTTGCTTATTGAGTCCCTTGTTTATCGCCCACTTTGGGATCAGCAACAGATGGTTTAAACAATAGTGTCAGGTATTACTGAGATTTTTCTCATATATTAGAAAGTTTGCTGGCATTTGATTACAGTTGCCCGTTTGTCTCAACTTTAAATGATTAATCAGTGAATACATAGAAATTTCAATAAACCACAGTTTTCACCTTCACGGATGAAAACAATAAGTAAACTGCTAAAGGTAAAAGGGACATTAACACTAATATAAAGACTGGAAGAAAACACAGCACCAGAGGAGAGAAAAAAGAAGAGAGAGAGAGAGAGAGAGAGAGAGAGAGAGAGAGAGAGAGAGAGAGAGAGAGAGAGAGAGAGATGGAAGCAAGAGTTAGACAGTGCATGTGAGGACAAAGGAAAAGACTCTTGCCGTATATGGTTAGCCATGCAGGCTAGCATGACATTGCCGGCTTAGTAACATAATCAGCTGTGGAACTCCTAGTGGTAGACAACTATGCTGTATCATCATTTCTGTACATATCACTTGGACAAAGCCATCAATTAAACAACATTTCTCTACAATTTCATCATCCTGTAGTTTCTTAGCCAAAAAAGTACACTACGACATCTTTAACATTTTTTGGCAAAAGTATGTTGGGTACGTGTAACAAAAAGCATAGACTTATTTCTCGTTGTATTTTGGTCATGTAGTCGGCAGGTTGAAGCAATGAAATACATGTGTATTAACTAAAATAAGCAGGAAGTAGAATGTTTTGAAATTTGAAATAAAATTTTAAGACTTGAGAAACATAAATATCTCCCAATTTCAGTAATTTTAGTAAGTTAAAGATTGGATCAGTGTGAGCTTTATATTTATTATGACTAGTTATTCGGACCGCCTACTTTTGAATTTTAAATGGTCGATTAAACTTATGCCCCCTGGCAAAAAGGCAATTTTAACCCTTTCAGTGCCAATCACATCTTAAGTCGATCTACGTAAGTTAAACAAGCCTGAATTATCATTAGAATCCCAGATTCGTATTCCTCATAAACAGAGTTTTCATTCAAGTACCAGCATGCCTATTGTTCCAGAGAGAATACCCCCAGGTCAACAGCTTTTCTTGGCGCACATTATGCCCAATGCGTGGAGATAAGCTGTTGACTCAGTCCAAAATTTGGCACTGAAAGTGTTAAAACGGAGAAGGATTAGAGAGTTATAAATCGTTTGCAGAACATTTGAGGGCAGAAAAAAATAGCCTCTCCATAATACCGGTAATATGAGAAATTTTAGATGCAGTCTTTTGTATGTGGTTGTTTCAACTAATGTTTTTAGTTGAACTCATTAACACATTCATTTACAGTGTTATCAATTATTAGATCGAGTCGGAATAGCAATCATTCTTTGAGGCTAATAAAAGACCATAAATTTGGTTTTCTCAATATTTAAAGACAACTTATTAAATTTTAACCATGCACTAATCTTGTTTAAATCAAAGTTTATGAGGTGGGAGACTTTTTCATTAGAGCTGGAAGGATTACGAAGTACTAATGTCGTATACAAGATTGTGTCATCGGCATATATTAAAGTTAAATAGCAATGAGGCAGACTTGATATCATTTTTATAAATCAGAAATAGCAGAGGGCCTAAGATCATGCATGGAGAGATCTTAGCTAAGAAATTTCTGGCATTGATGATATGGAAGTGTTGCAGAACATCTAACTGTTTGAGAGAAATATTTATTGTTCCTGTCACATAGGGCATATCAGAGACAATATTCTGCATGGTGACAGCACTTGCTTCCTGTGTCACATGACTTTTTCCACCAATAATGAAACAGGATTTTTTTCCCCAGTTTCATGTTGCAGGTGCTGGTCTTTAAATGCAGATAAATTTATCCGAGACATACAGCATGGTATCATAAAAAGGCAGTATTGGTTGGTCTCATGAGAGAAATACAGCATGGTATCATGAAAGAGTGGTATTGGTGGTCTCGTGAGAGATATACAGCATCCTATCATGAAAGGGTGGTATTGGGTGGTCTCATTAGGAGGCGTCTTTAGGGCAGAGGAAAGTTGTTGCCCTACACAGAGGAATGAAAAAAGGGAGAAGAAAGGAAGAGAGAGAGAGAGAGAATATTTTAGAAGATAGATATCTAGATGTTCAATATGCAAATTTTTCAAGTCCCCCTATAGGTGTTTGAAGATATTCAAGGTTTAAATTTTTAAATGGCTCTAATTTGCATAATTTTCTAAACTGTCACCCCTCACCATAAAAGTCCTATATGTATGGAAGTATAATTATACCATGTTTAGAGTTTCCACGCATAACAGTCGTCAAATAAAATGTCAGACAAATTTGCTGGTAAAGAAAGAAAGAAGAAACTAGAAAAGAAGATTTGCCTCAAATCAAATTTGTGTACCTACAAAGGAAAGTTGTTGCTTTGTATATTCAAATTGAAATTGGAAAACCTGCATAATAGAAAACTAAAACATGAAATTTAAGAAAAAAACTGTAGTAATATAAGGCTCTTGGCATGTTAAAAATTTACAGGTATAAAAGGGAATGCCGGACAGAAAGAAAAAAATCTTGATAAAACAGAATGTCCAGTGTCAGCAATAAACAAGATTTGGTCAAGTGGGGAGGAACTCGAGCTGGTTCTGCTTCACTTTGTGTTGCAACTTTGATTCATATATGGATCACTGCTGACACTACAGCATGTGGAATGATGACAAAATGGTGACCATATGGTAGCGTAAAAGTGTTATGTCTAACATGAGTGTAAGCAGCAAATCCCGGTGATGTACATACACATGTAATTGACTGCTGCTGCCACACATTGTTCAGAGATTCTAGCTTTAGCGCCATCTGAGAGTTTAGCTCTGCACAAAATTGATGATGGCCGAACCTAGGGTGTGCAGTCAGAAAGGCACATTCACGTATCATACTTTTGAAGATAGATAAAAATACAGCTCATACACAAGTTCCCTTTATGCCGGCATTTTTAAAATGTGTGCTTGCATGCCAAAGAACCCGTGCTAGCACGTGTGCGCATGCTAGTCGAGCCAGGCGAGAAAGTGCAAACGAATGCCACTGGTATTTCACGGACAATACGCATATGGCGAATGGCTAGGCACATTATGTTTACAGCTAAATGCATTATGCTCATTGCCAATCGCACCATTCGTTGTGTGCACTTTGTGACCAAACACTGGCCAAACACATTATGTTTGTCACCAAAAGCACTGTGCCAATGGCGAGTTGCCACATGCTTCTGGCGCATTTACAATTTGGTTGTTGAGCATGAGCATTTAGGGATTTTTTCTAGCATGCAGCAGATTTTATGCCAGCACGTTTGAGCAGGCTTAAAAATAATGCTAGCATGGGAGGGGGGGGGATGAACCCATATATGGGCTGTACTATATTCAACATTCAAATTTGTTATGTGTCCCAAATACATATAAATCCAAATTCTACTACTTTTGTTTGTGGTTCACTGAATGTGCCTGTAGCACAAACGTATGAATTGAAGTTGAATGACACCTACCAATAATGCTTTTAAAGATATTCAATATTTAAAATTTTCAAGTATCCATAATGAGCATGAATTAAAATTCTACAACTTTGTGTTTGTGGTTCGTTTGATGTGCTTACAGCATAAACCTATGAACTGAAGTTGGAATGGTACCTCCACCTATGATAATTTTAAAGATATTCAATGTTTAACTTTTCTAATGGTCCGAATTTGCTTAATTTTCAAAACTGTCACCCCTCTAAAAAAAAAAAAAAAAAAAAAAAAAATATTATGTACGGAGTAAAATAACTCCAAGTTTGGAGTTTCTGTGTATAATAGTCTTCAAATAAATATGTCAGACAAATTTGCTGGTCCAGAGAGAAAGAAACATAGAAAGAAAAAATTAACAAGAAAAAGAATGTCTGTGTTGGCTGCCTAGTCTGACTACCCACAAGACTGGATTATCTGTCCAGATACAATGGGAGGTGGACACAGGAGGTCAATAGAGAGTGACAGTCGTACATGGAGAGGTAACACAGCAATGTGGGTAAAAATCTCCCCACAGGAAAACCAGTTGCATGTTCTAGGCACACATTTTAAAAGATGCATATCTGATTGTCCCAGTAGGATTCCTCAATGACAGGCAGGTCAGCAAATGCAAGATGACATGGGGGGGGGGGGGGGTGATGTTAAAAAGATAATAGAAGCAGAGCCCAGCCTCTGTGTCTCCGAGATCAGATTTTTTTGCCAAAATTACTCTATAGAGGAAATCACAAAATGTATATCTGTGGTGTGTAATTGTACATGTGGCTGCTTTCCAAATGTTGCCATCATTAATTTATGAACGTACATATATATCAATCTAGTGGGCTCCCAATAGCTGTATGGGTAAATATTGGGCTTTTATCTGGGAACCTGATGTGCATGCAGATGTGCACTTATGAAATTGTTAGATTCGAGTAACTTTCAGTTAGTGAGCTGGCCTTTTGTTTGAAACATCAGGTCCAGGAAATGGAGTCATTGCTTGGTAGCAGATTCAGTACAAAAGCTATTATAAGTCTTATTGTCTGGAACAGATAGATTTCCAGTCAGGAGATGTCAACATTTTTAGCTCTATGGATATTCACACATGACTTGTCTTAAATTGAGGAAACATTGGTGTTTAGATGAGTACAAATACCCTTACAAGTCCCGAACAGCTGTCACGTAGTTGTCTTTGATAAATATTTAGCCTAGACAAGGAGCTGCTACTCATAGAGACATGTATGGGTACAAGCTCCCAAACATGTTCTGAGTAGTTACCCGCTGAAGACACTTTAACTTATTTAGGCTAATACAGCCTATGTCAACATTTTACAGAAGAATGTGTGCAATATGGACAATGGTACTTCCATATTTATATAGGTTAGACAGTGACAGTTTACCTCATGGAGCGTGAAGAGTTGGGACTGCGGATTAGGGTAATGACTACCAGGAAGTGGTTCTGGTCAAACAGACACAAATACAATCGGCTATATGGACTGGTTTAGCAAACAAACATCTTAGAGATCCTCAACATTGCAAACAGAATCAATGCAAAAACAAGTCAGCATGTGTTGCATTCAACCTGACGCTTATCAGCAGACAAAAGCCCTCTTGAATGTCAAACAACTTTTGAATATGGTTTGCAAATAAACTGAATCTAGATGCTGACCTAAAGTAGATTTATACATTCATTCACCTGGTTCAGATTATTATTCCATTAAAAATGTGTATTTCATAATGTCACATTTTTTCATATTTTCAGAATATCATGAGAGATGTTTTTTTCTTTACAGATTATTTCAACTCCTAATTACCTGACATCTTTGCCAGTGGTAATGTTTAATGTCGGCAATACTAAAGAGAAAACAAAAAGAATGATGTTTTTGTTTAAAGGCACTTTGGCATATGTGAAATAGCATCCAAAAATGGTTATGGACCAGTGCCAGGTGGCAGAACAATATCATTTCACTTCAATTTAGAATCTAACAATGGCAAAAGCACATTTCAAATGTATACACTGCCAATGTAGACGCTGTGTTGCCATGATGCAGTACTTTCCAGGTCTCAATGAATGATGTCTCCAGACACCCTTTTTCTTATAGCAAGAAGTGGCTTTTATTTATGGCACTCTTCTCAGACGACAATGAAGTAAGGGGTTAAAAAAATGGAAAAAATTCTCAGTTTAAGGACACATTATTTAGTGAGTGTAGTGCTCTGACTACTAAACATCACACAAATCCAGAAGGCCACCCAAGTACTACCACTTTTTGCCTCAACCATTTCCCACTTAACTCTTTTCCTGCCGGCTGCAACTAAAGTCAAAGTGCTTAAGATGAACTTCTCTGAATTATCAAATGGATACTATATGGGTGTTCTTTGTAAATAGGCCTTTCATTCAAGTACCAGCACGCTTATAGCTCGCATAAAATATAATAGTCCAGGTCAACAGTTTTCCTTAGCATGCTTTGGGAGCAATCCAAAACTTGGTGCTGAAAGAGTTAAATCAACCAAACAAATTAACATTCTTCAATGTTTTATGGTTTGCCTCTGTTTACCAATAATAGAAAATATATTGAATGAAAACTGCAGATGTGACCTCCATGAGTAGCAGGTCTTGGGTCATCAGCTTTCTCTGATGAATGGTGGGCGTACTGTGCTCAAGTTCCACACCCAGGAAAGTTGTTGACGCAGTGCTGATCTAATGGAGGCAAGAAAGGGTTAAATGTTGAGCCTTTTAAAGTGGCTTATTTCTAACTTGTAACTATTGATATTTTGGTGAGTGTAAATTGCAAATTAAAGTGCATGTGTAAATTACTGATAATTTGAGGGAGAAAACTCTAAAAAAAAAAATTAAAACAAAACAAAACAAAAAAAAACATGCTTGCAGAAATAGATCCGTGTACAATGTATGCAGATACAGTGAACCCCTCTCTTGTAAGGCCACCCCAAGTGCACCACATTTTGTGGTCTTTTAAGAGGACGTTGTCTCTGGAGGGAGAAAATGAAATTGAAAATACGGCAATTGCTGTATGAAGAGGGTCCCTGTATGGACTGGGCAGCTTCTCCTGGGGGAGGGAGGAGGGGCTTGCGAGCGGGGGACCACTGTATATCTATGGAACCTGATGCGCAATATATAACGACAGCAAGAAAGATGGTTTCTCCGAAACTCTCAGACCTCAGGTAAACACCCTTACAGGTGTACTTGTCGAGTCAGCTTGTGCATACTAGAAAGGGAGTTAAGGGTATCTTTTTCTGACTTGTAATTTTTTTGCTGATAATTCATTGCTTGATTTATTTCATGCATTCACTCAAATAATTATTCCACGGGATCAAAATGATATTGATCATTTCTTTGATAAAGATACAAAAAAGTGCAATAAATTTTCTGCGATTTGTCATTCATCCCCTCTGTCACACCATTTGTGTTTTTTTTGTACTAGCTAATGTTTCTGCCTCTGTGTCATTTTGACTGTGGCCTGTCCTCCAATCCCCCTCAAGCTACACAAAAGAAAGGATATTTACTGCAGGCAGGGTCTGCTGGATCATTCATGGTGACAGATATAGTGTTTATGTCCCTCTCCTCCCTTATCATGCTGGAAAGATACACGACAACAAGCTTGGAAATTTTGAATATGTGTCCATGGATTGCAAAAAAAAAAAAAAAGTGTTAAAACTTGCAGACTTTAGTGTAATGCGCTGGGCAACTAATTCTTCTTTTCTGTAGAGTCACCAACCTTAGAGAGTTTCCTTATAAGGAAAACTCCTTTTTTTTTCAAAGAAAAATCCTTTGAAACAAACGTCACATTTAGCAGGAATATGTGCGTCCAGCCACCATTGAAACATAACAATAATGTGTTTTACGTACCGACGTTGCTATCCCAACGTGCAGTTTTTTCTAACCGTTCAGTTTCATAACTGATGAGGCGAAGATATCTCCAAACTAGTCTTACGTCAACACCAAAAAGCCTCTTCCATCTACGGCCTTAGTCCCGTCAGATTTGCTAATGCTCCTTTCAGCGATAACTCCAATTTCTTGGGAAATTACCAGAGACAAGTGACAATGGATCACGACAATTTGCCGTTGGTTTATGCTGACCCTTTCATCCCTGTACAGTGCTTCCCCTCTAATAAGACCACCCCAAATGCAACCAAAAAGTGGCCATATTAGAGGGGTGACCTCTCTTGAGAGGGACAATACAAAGGAAATACCACTTCTGTGGCATGGAGAAGTGGCCTTTGCAGAGATATGGTGGTCTCATTGAGGGGGGCTTATTACAGGGGGACCACTGTAGTAGTTTGTAAGGCTGTTATAAGTGTTTTATTTTGTGTGTGTGTTTTTGTTTTATTACAAAGTAAGTCAACTGCTACACAATTTGCCAGCCAATGCAAAACCCACTGACTTTACACTTAGCATGTTGATATACTTCAATGAAAACTCTTTTAATCAAGAATTTATATGTGAAATCATAAACTAAGTACTCAGTTCATGTATCCGAAAAATCAGTCAGGGGTACAAGTATTGATCAAGGAAAGTAGAATCTGCACAGGTTGATCATTGCTGTAATTATAGCTTTTTAACCATTTCTCCTTGGATTAATACTGAGTCAATAGCTTTCCTTGGCAAATGGTTAAGACCAGAATCATAAGCTACAATGATGTATCTGCATGTGCTTCAATGGGTCAATAACTGTCTCAGCAGAGCTGTGGGCATAAGATCATCAAAACAGGCCTAGAAAGTTGTTGACCCAGCCATAACTCATCCCAAGCAGTCTCAACCCTCTCCCCTGTAGACCCACCAAAGCCGTCTGGTTGTCAAATGTCATCTGCTTCAGAGGTTTCAACTAATTTCAACAGTAATGAACAACAATTTGATGGACAATTGTAGATGAGACCTATCAAAATCACATGCCTCGGATCAACAGTTTTCCATGCAAATGAAAGTTGTTGACTCAGTCTTAATTCAAGGGGAAAGGTTTAAGTTAATGGCAATGTGGGGGGAAACGAGGTTTTCCATTGTGGCCTGCTGGACATCTTTATTAACAGTGCATGTACTTGCATAACTGGGAGCCCCTTCATTTTTTAGCTCAGCTGACTTGTCAGTCAGCTGAGCCTATGGGCTCGTCCTGCGTCTATCGTCTGTCGTTCGTCCATCCATCCACAATTCATATTTTCAACTTCTCCAAAACTGTTAGCCAGATTGACTTCAAACTTGGTGGGGATGTACCTTGGTGAGTCTCTACAAAGTTTGTTCAAATGGTCACACTCCAGTGATTTTTTATTTTTTATGAATCTTTAGCTCAGCTGACTTGTCCGTAGCTGAGCTTATCTTATGGTCCTTCGTCGTCCGTCATCAAGAATCAACTTCTTCTCCAAAACCGTCAGCCAGATTGACTTCAAACTTGGTGGCAATGTACCTAAATGGGTGGGTCTCTACCAAGTTTATCCAATTGGTCAAGCTCCAGTGATTTTTTGGATTTTTTAAAGATTTTTTGTTTGTTTGTTTGGGTTTTTTTTTTTGGCAAATCTTCAAAAATCTTCCTCTCTGAAACCACTCATCCAATTGCTTTGATATCATACAGGAACACTCCTAGGGACTCTTAGTTCTGAATTAGTTCACCAGGTGGCGCTGCATTTTTTTCTAATTTTTTGGTGACTCTTTGTGTGTTTAGGCTATTTTCTGCTTCTTCTCCAGAACCGTCACCCAGATTAAGCTGAAACTTGGTGGACATATTTCTTGTGGAAGGGTCAAACAAATTTGCTAACTAGGCGGCAATGCTGTAAATTCCTGATTTTTAACCATTTTTTTTTCAATTCGAGTACTTGTCGGTAAATGCAGCTTTCTTATTGATTACTTTGTAAGTCAATGGGCATTCTAATACTTATTCACATTTTTGACTTTTTCTGCAAAAACGTCAATCATATTGACTTCAAACTTGGTGGCAATGTACAATGGGTGGGTTTCTAGCAGATTTTCTTTTCTTTTTTTTTTTTTTTTGCAAATCTTAGAAAATCTTCTCTGAAACCGCTCACCCCATTGCTTTGATATCACACAGGGACACTCCTAAGGACTCTTAGTCCTGAATTTGTTCACCAGGTGGCACTGCAAATTTTTTCATTTTTTTAATAATTTTTATGTTTTTTTGCTATTTTTGACTTCCTCTCCAGAACCATCACTCAGATTAAGCTGAAACTTGGTGGATATGTTCTTTGTGGAAAGGTCCGACATAATAATTCACTAGGAGGCAAAGTTGCTTATTCCCGATTTTTCACGATTTTTTTCAATTCGGGTATTTACCTGTAAATGCACCTTTCCCAATTGATTGCTATGTAAGTCAATGGGCATTCTAATGCTAATTCACAGTTTTGCTGGTTCTCCCATACCATTTGTCAGATTGACTTTAGACTTGGTGGCAATGTAACTTGGGTTAGTCTCTAGCAGATTTCTTCAAATGGACACACTCCCTTTAATTTTTTTAATTTTAATGAATTTCTCTCTCTCTCTCTCTCTCTCTCTCTCTCTCTCTCTCTCTCTCTCTGTGTGTGTGTGTGTGTAGTTTTTTTGAGCTAATCTTAGAAAATTGCAAGGGTACATGTCAGCTGAGCACGGGACTGTCACGTTGTTCTTTTGGGGGCAAATCTTACAAAATCATTTTCTCCGAAACCGTTCAACCAATTGCTCTGATATTACACAGGAACACTCCTGGGGACTCTTAGTTCTTAATTTGTTCACCAGGTGGCAGTGAAATTTTTTCTTCATGATTTTGTGTGTGTGTGTGTGTGTGTTTGTGTGTGTGTGTGTGTGTTTGCTATTTTTGACTTCTACAGAACCGTCACTCGATACTTGGTGGGTATGTTCCTTGTGGAAGGGTCAAATAAAGTTGTTCACTAGGTGGCGCTGCTGTGGATTCCTGATTTTTAATGATTTTTTTTCAATTCGGATACTTATCGGTAAATACACCTTTCCCATCGATTACCATGCAAGTCAATGGGCAATCGAATGGGCTAATTCACATTTTCAACTTCTCCGAAAACCAGATTGACTTCAAACTCGGTGTCAATGTACCTTGGGTGGGTCTCTATCAATTGGTTCTATCAATTGGTTTAAATGGTCATGCTCCAGTGATTTTTGGACTTGAAATGAATTTTTTTGTTCTGGTTTTCGGGGGGGGGGCAAATCTTAAAAAATCTTATTCTTTGAAGTCGTTCACCCAATTGCCTTGACATTACACAGAAACACTCCTAGTTCTGAATTTGTTCAGCAGGTGGCGCTGCATTTTTAAAAATATTTTTTCATTAATTTTTGTGTGATTTTGTTATTTTCGAATTCTCCAGAACCATCTGTCAGATTAAGCTGAAATATAGTGGATATGTTCCTCGTGGAAAGATCAAACAAAGTTGTTCACCCGGTGGCATTGCTGTGGATTTTAAATTTTTAATGATTTTTTCACTTTGGGTACTTATCGGTAAATGCACATTTCTTATTGATTAGGCCTCCTATCACATTTTCCACTTCTCTAATTGTCAGTTTGGCTTCAAACTTGGTGACAATGTACCTTGGGCGGGTCTCTACCAGATTTGTTC